>JAFBJT010109190.1:41456-64624 GCA_016785325.1 Chascanopsetta lugubris
CCTTTCTCACGCTGTTTGGTCATTACGGCGGCCGACAGAACGAAATGAAGCCTCAGGGAGAAGGAACAGGAACACACACACACACACACACACACACACACACACACGCTGGAACACACAGGGGTACTACACACACACACACACACACACGCGCTGGAACACACAGGGGTACTACACACACACACACACACGAGCTGAAACACACAGGTGTACTACACACACACACACACACACACACACGAGCTGTCACACACACGTATAATACACACACACACACACACACACACACACACACACACACACACACACACATTCCAGAAGTGCAATATATACCGTGCAATACACACTGAGCAATCATGATGACTGTGAATGCAGCCTGCTGGCATTGTTTCCTTAGTCTTGTTGTTTTGAAACTGTTTTTATTCTAATATTTATAAATACATTTATTTAGTTGCAATACTGGCAACAGTTGCGCAATGATAAATAAAAATCTCTTATGCGATAAGAGACATTTGGATTCAAAGAGGGAAACATAAAAGATAAGGGGTGAACGCTGGTGAAGCACTTACCTGAATTTGGGCTTTTCTTTGGTGACCACGCCCACTTCCAGCTCAGTGGCCTTGAAGTCCATCGACAGGACGGAGGACAGACAGGATATGGCCAGCTGCAACGACACAGGTGGGAGGTCAGGCGCGTGTGTTCGACCGAGCCCGGACCCCTGTCGGTTATAAAGGGACCACCGTTCCGGCCCTTTGGAGAGAGTCAGGCTCTGGTTTCGCTCAGAGATCTCGGTTCCAGAGCGAGGCTCAAACACACAGAAGCATCGATTCAATCTGATTGGCAACTCCACCTCCACGGTGCGGTCGTGGCTGAGCTCCGGCTTCTTCTTCAGCTTCTTCTCCAGGTAAGTGTTGGCCTCCGTCTGCTTGGCCCCCACCGCCGTGGCCCTGAAGCCGGAGTAGTAACCGGCCGGGTCACATTTGTACAGCACGGCTCCGTGCTGGGGGTCCACGGCCACCATCAACATACCTGAGACCCGGAAGAAGATATCGTCATTTGTGGGGGGCATTAAAGGTATTGATAAGTGCAATATCAAGCTACTGGGGTATCTGATCGAAGGGCAAAGGTGTCCAGCACGAATGCCTCCACCAAGTTCACACACATTCCACTTTGTGTGTTTGTTTTTTTCATCTCTAAATCCAAGTTTTTCAAATGGGCACATTTCAGTCTCATAAAAACACACAATGCTCACACACTAACAGGCTCATCTCAGCAGATATTATCGCCAAGTGCCGAGGTATTGATCCATTAGTGATACTGGACCGATGCCTTTGATCACGCGTGGCCTGTAGAAAGCGGGATACTCACAGCAGCCCAGAGGCCTCATCTCAGCGTTCTGCGTGTAGACCTGCGAGATCTCAGCCAACTTCCGACACAACACGTCAGCGTTGATGTCATAACCAAACTTATACTTCCACTCCCCGGCCTCCATTCGAGCCCGGTGAACCTGGGAGCGACTGTCCCCTGCGAGGCAGACAGGAGGAGTTAGATACGCAGCCTCTTTTTTATTTTATTTTATTTTTTTTATAGAATCCGAATCGCCTTTATTATCATTGTATCGCGACAACGAGATTAGAGGTGCCACTCCTTTTTGTGACCGCACCAAATATACACATCTATAAAATACAATCAAACACAGTCAAATAAACAAAATAGCAAAGTACGAGGTTTCTGAAGTGTATCGCACACTTTAACCTGTCCTTATTGCGCTGTGGAGCGCTTTCACGCGCATTGGATGATGATCCATGAGCTGTCCATGGGGGGCCATTCGGGGGTCTGGGCAGTGTGGATACTCACCTCCGAGTCCAGTCATCACGCAGCCGATCCGAGGGGTGAGTCTGAACATGTTGGTGAGGGTGGAGGGGTCCAGCAGCCGGTCCTGCGGGGGGGGGGTTAGAGGTCACACACTCGCAAGGTCAGAGGTCATGTTGCTCTAAAAAAAATATCTGATCACGCACAGGCTTTGCAATTAATTCATCTCGATTCATCACATTTGATCGCATTATAGGTTTTTCAGTTCAACTAGACTTTTGGTGGACGACTGAATCAATGAACGGAAAAGAGAAATGTTATTTTTCAGCCACTCATACGCGCATTATTGATCTGTCTGCTACATCCACAGATGAGTGTGAACTCAAAGTGCAATTGTAGCAGTTATTTTCCAAAATACATTTCAAGACTTTTCACAAACTCAAGCACCGTCCTGGAAACTTTATGGGAAGTGAGATCCAGGGAAGTCTGACACTCGAACCTCTGATTGGCTGATCACAGCGTCAGGACTCTGTCACGCTTCACTCTGTCGCATCAGCATCCAAATGAGTGTGTGTGTGTGTGTGTGTGTGTGTGTGTGTGTTGCCTTACAGGTACTTTCTTCTGTGTAATCACCACTGCGCTGTCTGTCCCACGGATGCCCACAGAGGTCAGCCCACTCTGCAAGACAGCTTTGAAGGCATACTCTGTGGAAGTGACACAGTCAGAGAAGTGAAAATCGTGTGTGTGTGTGTGTGTGGGGGGGGGGGGGGTTTTAAAGGGGGCAGTGGGGGGGGGGATTTTAAAGGTGCAGTGTGTAAGCTTTGGTGACATCTAGAGGTGAAGCTGCATTTCACGTATCCATCACCCTCGCCCTCCTGGGGAGAGAACCTGAGGTGGACTTCAGCCGTCATGAAAACTCAAACAGATGTTTGGTACTTCCACTTTTACCGCTGAAAAAACATGGCGGCCCCCCGTAGAGAGGAGCCGCTCCTCGTGTAATTACACAAATGATACACGTGGGCGATTACAGGTGGAAAAATGTCAGTATGTACTTTGTAATGTGATGAGACGTGAGAGAGAAATGGGCAAAATCCTACACACTGCTCCTTTAACTGGGTCTTGACCTTCGCACAAGGCTCCGTATGTCGTGCAGTATCGCCAGTGTTTGCTCCCCACGACAGAGCAGGTGTGACGCGGAGCTCCGGGACTCAGCGGCGGAGGTGGCGCGGTTTCTTACCCACTTGGTAGAGGCGGCCTTCCGGGGAGAAGATGGTGATGTGTCGGTCGAAGCCAGCGTTGGAGCCGCGCGACATGGCTCGGGTGACCTCGGGTGAACTCCGCGAACGGCTCGGCGGGAGTCCTCAACACTCGACTCGTGGATCGATAATCGATCGCTGGTGTCTCTCTCTCTCTCTCTCTCTCTCTCCCTCCCCCGGGTGTTTGTCGGGTTTAGCGGCGGAGAACGAACGAAGCTGCCGCTTTCTGCGATTCTTTTACTTTCTCTTTCATTCGGTGCTCGTTGCGCGAGGGCCCGTGGGCGCGCGCGCGAGCTTGGGTACGAGCGCGCGTGCACGCGCTTGCCTGTGCGTGAGCGTGATACATGGTGGAGGTAATGAGGAAGTAAAGTAACTCTACCAGTTATACTGGACGGACTCTCTCTCTCTCTCTCTCTCTCTCTCTCTCTCTCTCTCTCTGTGTGGGGGTTCTCCCTCTCTCTCTCTCTTTATGTGTGTATGTGTGTTTGTTGACATTTATCCCCTCACACACACACACACACACACACACACACACGCTCTCTCTCTCTCTCTCTCTCTCTCACACACACACACACACACACACACACACAGTCAGTCAGCCTGATGGCAGGCCGCAGGGTGGGTTTCTGTCTCAGCGATAAAAAACGCAGGAGGATGAACCTGGACGCGTTCGCTGACTTCTGTGCGTAAGTGCATGATTATTATTTTGTTCTTCAGTTGATTTGAATCATGTCATTTTTAGGTTTTTAAAAAAAAATTTTTTTTTTAAAGGAAAAACCTGAAAAAATATTTGTAAAGGTACAATGCGTAGGATTGACCAAGTGGTGACGCCACCTGTCACAGGTGATCGCCACTAACTCTGCCTTTAACCAACAAACATGTGGGAGAAACTGAAGGAGCCAAAGTCTAAAATATTCACTGTCGGCACAAATGTCAAGAGCTCACAAGAACTTCCTGTAAATGTGTTTTACACATTTATACGAGGAACAACTTGATAGTTTTCTCTCTCGAAAAAATAAAATAAAAATGGAGCAATTCCATCCAGGTTACTCAGTTTATTATTCACACAAATGTGGGCAGTTGACAGGCAGCTCCAGCTTGGCGGTGTTGCACGCGCCCCCTAGAGGACCAATTCAAAAGGGCAGTTACTTTCTATTGAGAATTTGCACTTTAAGTCCTCTCTCTGTGATTTTGACGCTTTGCAAAGTCGTCTGGCCTCATTGAAAACCTCCGTGGGGCTGGTTTTGGCCCGCGGGCCCTATGTTTGACACCCTGACCTACAGGAGGTTTGTATGTGTGTGTGTGTGTGTGTGTGTGTGTGTGTGTATCTTTATATATCTGTGTGTGTGTGTGTGTGTAGCGTTGGATACATCATCATTCGATGCAAGGGTGACTCTAAACGAGACCATTGTGTTTCTCTGCAGGGTCCATGGAGTGGAAGTGGTGAAGGTAATTGCTTTTCCATCCTATAATCCGTGTGTGTGTGTGTGTGTGTGTGTGTATATCAAAATGTTTCATCCTCATACTGAGAAAAGTGCTCATAACATGCCATAAGGTGACAGCGGTCCGCCGTCGTCGTGGCAAACACGTGTCACGTACAGTTGCCCCCAACTTTAGTGATCCATGTCACGGCCACCTGCTCCCTCCTCTCAGCCAGCGTCAAGCAAACCCGAGACAATGGCTCAGCTTTGCCTCAATGTGGCTGGACCTGCTCGCTAAAAGTTGCCCTTACAGATAAGAGGCACGGCCGCACACACACACACACACACACACACACACACACACACACACACACAACACCACTTCACCTACACCGAGGTGACGGACTGCCGTGTTTGCGTTGTGTCATTTTTATTTCGGTGAGAATGTTTTTCGGTCGCTCTGCGTCACTTCTGTCTGGAGAAGTAGAATAAAAAAAAGAAAAGAATTTCACATCACCCTAGAACGAGTCCTCTAATGTAGGTTAATATCAGGGTCCTGCGGATGGGGGCCGCCATTGTTATTACAGTAGCCCAAAGCGGACATCTTTTGAGCTCTAGCGACAAACCGAGAGCCGTGGGTTCTTCCGCATGCTTGGCGAGGGAGGGGCGAGCAGATGGATGCGACATGCAACTTCACCCGTAGATGTCACCAAATCGTACAGTGCACTGCACCTTTAAAGTCTGTACGTCAAGGAGCGTGTCGGGTTCAACACAAACCCTCAGTCCACGTTGACTGTTCACTTCTCGATGCCCTTTTTCGTTCAATAATCTGCAGATTGACCTCACGCAGCCGCTGTTGCCTCAGGGACCCTTCGATGTCATTGTGCACAAATTGTCTGATGTCATCGTGGAGGCGGAGCATGACAGCCAATCACAGCAGCTGCTCGCCAACTTCCAGGTACAGCTGTCGAAGCGCTGTTCCCGCGTGAAGACAATCGTTACCACTGCCATCGTTCGGACCGGATTGATAGTGTGTCATAAGTTATCATTCAAGTTCAAACGCTTAATATTAAAGGTGCAGTGCGTGAGATTTTAATCTGTCAATTTTTTTTTGGTCACTTCAATCAGTATAAATCAAATGAAAAAACAATAACATACAGACATTTTTATGAATGTATTTTTTAATTGTTTATTTTGCCATTACTCTTTTTAATGTACATTTTCATCAGGAGTGGGGGCCGCCATTTTTGACAGTAGCCTAGAGCGGGCATACTAAACTTTATTTTTTTTTTTTTGGAGTTTGACCAAATCTTCCACACTGCACCTTTAAGGAGTTAGAGTCGGCGCTCTAACTCATCTACTGCTGAGGCATAAAAATGGAAATGATTCCAAAGGAATCGTTTTGAAACTGTAACGACCGAGAAATCCAACGAAGCTCCGCCCCTTTACACTTTAAACATCGGATCACAGAACCTGTACCATCAATCAATCAAACCGGGCTTGGGGAAGGCGGGTTTGTCGATTGGTTGACGAGGAACTGATTGATGAGCGGATGGATGGGTAAAGCTCAGCCGGACTTTGTCTGTCACACCACAGGACTACGTGGCAGCCCACCCCGGCACCGTTCTCCTGGACCCCCTGCCTGCAATGACCCAGCTGCTGGACAGATTCGCTTCGTACAGAATCATGAGCGAGCTGCACAATTCACTCCGAGGTGAGCTTGCGTCTCACCCCAGCGCGCTTCCAGTGAAAGGGCGTGACGCTCACACCCGCCCCCCTCTCCCCCCCCCCCCCCCCCCCCCCCCCCCCCCCCCCCCCCCCCGGTATCTGCGTGTGTCACAGACTGGCGCATCTGCAGCCCCCCGTACTTGGAGATCCACAGCGGCGCCGACCTGTCCTCCATGGAGCAGGCTGTGACGGCCCGGGGCCTCAGCTTCCCGCTCAGTGAGTTCGCCCTCCTTCGCCACCCCAGCGCTCGCGCCCGAAAGGGGCAGCGCGTACGATTCGGTGACACCTAGAGGCCGAGTTGTATCCGCGGCCTCAGCCTCGCCCTTGCGGGCGCGCGGGGGAAGCTGCGGTCGACTCCGGTCGTCATTCAAACTCAAAAGTTGTTTAGTGCGTCCACTTTTACGCCTGAAAAAAAGGGCGGCCCCTTGTCCATGACCCTTCAAATAAGCACATCAATGTGTGTTTACATGAGGGGAGGGTCCTCCGCCGCCATGTTTTCACAGCGCCGACCTACTGAACCCTTTTGAGTTGTAACGACAGCTGAAGTCGACCAACTTCACCTCTAGAGGTCACCAAATCCCGCACACTGCACCTTTGAGACTGCTTCGCGCTTCGTTCATGTTGATGTTAATGACCTCGTCACCGATCCCTCCCTTACCGTTTTCCTTTGATCACAGTTTGCAAAACCAGAGTGGCCCACGGCTCACTCTCCCACGAGGTGAGAGCTTTTCCTTCTTCTATCGGACCCCCTTTTTTTTTCTTTTTCCTTTTTCTTCCACTTCTATTCACACAAATGTTCCGTCTCTGTCGGACGTCTGCGTGCGCGCAGATGTCTTTGATCTTCAGCGCCGGCAGCCTGGCAGACATCCATCCCCCCTGTGTGCTGCAGAGCTTCGTCAGCCACGGCGCCGTCCTGCACAAGGTCTTCGTGGTGGGAGACAAACATTTCTGTGTGGAGAGACCCTCACTCAAGAACTTCCCCTCCGGTCCCAGCGGTCAGTGGGTCGTGCGTCCCGTCCGTCCCATTCTTGGCGCGTCCCACCTTCTCTGACCTTCTCCTTTTTTTCCATCATCTCCT
Source organism: Chascanopsetta lugubris (assembly GCA_016785325.1). NCBI lineage: Eukaryota > Metazoa > Chordata > Actinopteri > Pleuronectiformes > Bothidae > Chascanopsetta > Chascanopsetta lugubris. Next base: position 48,752 of record JAFBJT010109190.1, read on the forward strand.
CTTTGTCCACGTCAGACAGGAAAACCATCTTCTTCAACAGCCACCAGGTGTCCAAGCCGGAGTCCAGCTCTGATCTCACAGCAGTGAGTATGAGAAGTGGGAAAAGGACACACGACACATTACAGAGTGTTTTCATATCTGTTGCATTTACGTTCCTTAAATCATCTCGGACGCGGTGTGAAGAGGAGAGCGCTGACTCATCACGTGCTAGTGACCGAATGTGGAAGTACATTTACTTCGCTCAGGTGCTTCATGCATCCGTACTTATGTTGGAGCCAAAATGCACTTTTAATGTATTATTGTTATTATTATCATTATTATCATTGTTATTATTATTATTATTAGTAGTAGTAGTAGTTGTATTGTTATGTCATTTCATGATGGAAACACAAAGGGTTTGTTTTCAGGGAACAATAGACGCCGCCTCCTGCAGCGTCACTATTTTTGTTGTGCATCTGCAATGCAACATTTTCTATTGACACGATGAGTCAGCATTATTATAAAAACACAGAGTCAACTATAGAGTGGGCCGTTGCAGTTGTGAAGCTAATTGTATTTCTATTGGCATGAATGGAATATGAGATCATTAAATACCTATTTCATATGAATGAAAAATAATTTATTTAATAATAATAATAATTTTTTGTTTTTGTTGCCTCAGAAGAGCTTTTATTTTTTTATATATATATCTACAGGCCGCCATGTTGCACCACCATGTTCTATATACGGTACTATATATATATATATATATATATATAGTGATGTCCAAGCTTTCCCAGTGACAGCAGGTGAAGTGTCCAGACTGAGATGTGTCTCCCCCTGCTCCCCCCCAGCTGGACGAGCAGATGCCCTGTCTGCCCCCCCCCAGTTCCCAGGCTGTGGCTGCACTGGTCAGGGAGCTCCGAGTGCAGCTGGGCATGGCTCTGTTCGGTGTGGATGTCATTATCAACATACACACACACACCCTGACTGTCATTGACATCAACATCTTCCCAGGTACAGAGGAGGTGCACACACACACACACACGCACACACACACACACACACACGCTCATTTGGACACTGATCGTTTGACACCCTACTCTCTCCACCAGGGTACGAGGGAGTGCCCCAGTTTTTCTCCTCGCTGCTCAGCCACATCAAGTCGGTGTTAGACACGCAGACCTCCGCTTGCCCCCGGGCATCCAGCTCTCTCCTCAGTAAAACACACACCGCGGGTGGTCCGTCTGCTGGCCTTTAAGTATTCAATCGACGCTCGTGAGGTCGAACAAGAGTCGCCGCGACGACCCTCTTTTCACTTTTCTTGGGAGCAGAAACTGGTGATTCATCATTTAAAGGTGCAGTGTGTGAGATTGTTGAATTACAAAACAATTATATATATAATTTATTTTTTATATATAATTATATATAATTTTTGCCAATGTATAATCACCCCAATGTACGACTTGCTTTTTTCATAAAGCTCAAATTGGCCCCGTGATGTATATTTACACCAGGAGCGGGTCCATCCCATGGGGGCCGCCATGTTTTTACAGTGGCCCAGAGGGGACACGCTAAACATCTTTTGAGCTTTAATGACGACTGAAGTCGACCACAGGTTCTCCCCCGTGCTCGGGAGGGTTGAGGGTGAGGTCACGGACACGACATGCGACTTCACCTCTAGGTGTCACCAAATCGTACACACTGCACCTTTAATGTAACACCTGACTCCCAGCAAACAACACTAACGATGACAGTGACACTCAGACGTCCAACCCACTTCCTGTTTATTGATTGACAGTTAGGACAGAAGAAGATACAGCAGGCAGAACATACAGCACTGATTGGCCAGTGATTTTACAAATGGTGTTTTTCCCACGATGATCTTGTCCTGTCTTATGAAATGTCCTCTATGCCCGACACTCGTCAGACCCGCAGACATTTCCCTCGTCCCTCCTGCTAGTTTGTTGTATACATTTTTGTGGAAATACATTTTGCACTTCTATATAAAAACATAACGAGAGTACATTCGTTTGTGTTTGTTCCCGCACGAAGAAACACCTGCGCTCATCTCTGGAGAAAAACAGCAGAGAACTCGCTCGTGTTGCGCTATTCTTTTATTACCGTGTGTTTACACAAGTGGACCGGTGACTTTGCCAGCATTTAAATACATGAATCGTTCCTCTGTAGAAAAAAGGGTGTATATACTTGGTCGGTGAGTACTACTTGATGCGCTTTGAGTACGACATAAAATACATCAATTAGTTTGAATCATTATTGCATCATTATATGTGCTGTGATCTACCTTGTGTTATTACGGTCCAGTGGGCCTCCGGCCTCAACCCTGTTCACCCGTGTACATTTCTAGACAGCGTCCTCCGGGGGGTGCTGTTACTTCACATTTGCAATGACCTTGGCATAAAGACCACGATGTCTGATATCGACACAGTTGAGAGAATAACCTCGGTTGAACGAGACTGAACGTTATTCGCTGTTACCAAAAGACGACTAAATGGCTTTAGTGCCGCGTCCCTCCCTCGGCTCCTCCGTGGCTTATTAAGATAAAAGTGCAAAGCTGACTTGAGAACCTGAGGTGACACTTTGAGACCTTGTAAGCTCTGAGTGCGTCACGGGCCTGTCCACACACACACACACACACACACACACACCCACGCTGATCTGTGTGTTGTTGGTGTGGCGGGTGTAGTGCCGCCTGCCTCATCACAAACAGTCTGGTATTAACAGTGCGTGAGCCAAATGAAACACAACGCCCCGGTTCGACCGTCCAGCCCGAGAAATCTAGAGGGAGCGATGACTTACTCCTGCGTAGAAACATCGAGGATACACATCGTTTACAGTCAGAGCGGTGAATACGTCCATTATTGCACAAAATATATATTCAAACGCACGTTGAACTTATTGGCGGGGAAATCTGCACTTCCCACCCGGACACACATCTGGATCAAAGTGCTGAATGCGTTCAATCATGAGTGGCGTGCAACTGAAGTGGACATCAGCCGTCTACCTCACAAACAGAACGTGTACCGGGACAAGCGACGGGGGGGGGGCGGGGGGTCAGGGGTCGGGGGTCGGGGAAGGGGGGGGGGGGGGGAGGGGGGGGCTGGCCTTTGGGGGGGGGGGGGGGGGAACGTGGCGGCTCGCTCTTTCATCGACGCATTGGAGCGAGCGCCGAGGAAACGGCGAGCGGCCTTCGGCCGCGCGAACTACAAGCTGCGATGAAACAAGAGTATTTACAGTGATTACACATTCACGTCTGAAGAGAAGGCTGTGCAACGGAGACAGACGTGTGTGTGTGTGTGTGTGTGTGTGTGTGTGTGTGTGTGCGCGCATGTATACAAGTGTGTGACTTATCCTCGGCGGAGTTCTCTCAGCTCTGCAGCCACTTTACGCAGCTCGGCTTCGATCTCCAGCAGCTCCTGAGGCAACGGGGGGAAAAAGACAGTGATGAGAGACAAACGTACGTGTGAAGATCTCGTTAAAGGTCCAGTGCGCACAATTCAACATGATGCATTTCCGTCTCCTTTGGCAGCAATGCAGTGTAAAATCATTGGGAGTGAAACTTTTGTTTTCTGAGCCTAAAACGAGCGGAGAAACTTGCAGTTCACAGGGTGGCCACTAGAGGCTGACTCTAAGAGTGAGTCCATCCCGCGAGACTCCCAAGTTAAAATGGTCGCAGCGTTAGAGGTGGTACAAAGTTTTGGTCTCAATCAGTCACGTGTTTTTTTTCCGTAATAGCGGTGACGCTTTTTTTTTTTTTTTTTTTTAAATTTCATCGCCATCTGAAACTGTGCGTGGGCGTGGCCTCTCGAGTCACACCGGGATTGGCCTGTCCAGCAGCGCGGACGCTGCGACGGCACCGTGGCCACGCCCCCAAGCTCTACCCGCGTCCCGCCTCTTTGCCCATTTTGAGCTCAACCAGGAACCGGGAGGAGTGACGCACGGGCAAGATGGCGAGGAGTGACACGCCGCCATTCCAGGGACACGAAAGCCAATTCTCAAGGGCTTTTTCGGCCGAAACCTGCAACCTCACCACTAGGTGTCACCGAGACTTACACCGCGTGGCTGAATCCGTCCGATCGACACCGTAAACAAACGCCGTGGGATCTTTGGAACTGAAAGAGGGGACCGGAGTTTCGCGCTCACCTCCCCTTCATCCTCGTCGGCACGGCCCTCGTCATCCTCGTCCTCCTGCCCTTCCTCGTCCTCCCGCACATACTCGTCCTCGTCCTCTTCATCCTCCCCGTTCCCCCCCTCCTCCTGCTCCTCCTCCTCCTCCTCCTCCTCTTTGTACCGCTCCCTCTCAAACTGCCGCGTGGCCTCGTCACTGGCCTTCTCCATCACCCGCTTCTGCTGGGGCTCCTTCACCTCCGCCGCCTCCTCCTCCTTTACCGCGACTTCCTTCTCGGCTTTGTCATCACCTTCCTTTTCTCCTCCTGCTCCTGCTCCTCCTCCTCCCTCCTCCTTCTCACTCTCCTCCTCCTGCGGCAGGTGGACCCCCTCCTCCTCCTCCACCTCCTCCTCCTTGTTGCCACCCTCCGTCTCCTGCTGTCCCTCCTCCTGAATCCTCTTCACCTTCCTCTCCAGTTCATCCAGCTCCTCCTGCTTCTCCCTCCTCTTCTTCTCCTGCTGCCACCGGCTCATGCCCTCCTGCTCTTGGAGCAGCTCCTTCAGCTCCCTCTCCACCTTCTCCCTCTCCACCATCAGCTCCACCTCGTTCTTCTTCCGCTGCTCCATCCTCTGCTGCTCCAGGTCCTCCGCTGCCCCGCCCTTTTTCTCCTCTTTCCTCTTGCCCTCCTCCTCCTCGTCCTCCTCCTCCGTCGGCTCTGTCTCGGCCCCCCTCTGGCTCTCCCTCTCCTTCACGGCCTCGTAGCGCTTCTTCTTCAGCTCCTTCAGCAGCTCTTTCAGCTCCTCGTCGTTCTTCTCCTCCTTCCCTTTCTTGGTGATCTCGGCGGCCAGCAGCTCCTCCAGCTCCTTGGCTCTCTCCTCCTCCTCGTCTCTGCCCGTGTCCTCGAGACGAGGCTTCTCCATCACGTCGTCTTTGGTGTCGTCTCCCTCGTCCTCCGTCTTTTCGCCCGTCTCTTTCACAGGGCTGCTGAGGTCACTCTTCTTCTCCTCCTCCTCCTCCCCCTCCTCCTCTTCCTCATCCCTCTGCTCAAAGTCGCCCTCGTCGTCAGCGAGGTTGTAGTCGTAATGCTCGCCCTCCCGCTCATCATCGCGCTCCCTCTCTCTCTCTGCAACGTTCAGATTGCAACATTCAGTGCTGTGATCAATGAGGTAGATTAAGAGTGTCTGCGTGTGTGCGCGTGTGTGTGTGTGTGTGTGTGTGTGTGTGTGCATACCATCATAAGCTAACTTCTGCAGCTCGCCAAGCAGCCCCTGATGTCTTTGCACTTCATCAAGTTCCTCTGCGCAGAGAAACAAGGCATCGACAACGAGACACATTCACACAAACGTACGCAGCTTTATCACATGATTTCAACTCATCAGTTCAGGAAACGGACAGAAATGGACTCATTTCCTGTCAGATCTTTTCTGTATAAGCATTGAGAATGACAAGCACGTACACACGTATATATATATATATATATATATATATATGTATATTTATATATATATATTTATTTATATATTCATATGTACATATATATATAACAGGAAGCTGTCTGAGCTACGGCCGGTGGACAGGAGACAGACACCGTGGAATTAGATCAGCGCGCCGGGCGAGATCCGAGACCGCTCATAAACACGCCAGGGTTCGGCGTGAGGCCGAGGTCAAGAGGGCGTTTCCGACGGACACTCTGGACTGGTCGCGTCGGGGGTTCGATTCCCGTCAGGTGCACCGCATTCACAGGGAAAGAAAAGCCCGTGTCGCGCGATGAAGTCCAAAATGACCGATAAACCAAATTTGTTTTTTGTTTGTTTTTGTTTTTGTTTTTGTTTTTAAATCGATTTGAAAAACATACCAACAGCAGCGCAAAATGAAGGTACTTGGTATTTGTTTAAATAAGGGTCGTCTAAACTACAGAAAAATACACAGAAGGCGGAGTCACTACTAAATAAATAAAATAAATGGCACGGCAGAGCGGCTCCAGTTAAGTTCAAACCCGCCGGCTTTACTTCCAATGGCAGTTGCTCACTGAGCCACTGCAGCTCCACCTAGTGTTCAAACTAAGAAGGACGATCAAGTCAACAGCAAAGTGCAAATTTCACGTGGGGCCACGTTGCGTGATATTTTTGCTTTGTTTGTCGAAGTTGGCCCCGCAGTGGCCACAGTTTGGACACCCCTGATTTAAAGGTGCAGTGTGTAAGATTGGGTGACCTCTAGAGGTGAAGTTGCGCGTTGTACATCATTTCATCATTTTTACCAATTTAAATAACGCGCTGATTCACGTTTGATTCGAGTTTGAGGAAAAATCATGTATCGGGTCCTTATTGTGTCGAGCGGAAGATGTGTGGCAGCTGTCGCTCGCCCTGGACCTTCCTGATGAATCTACTTGACAGAGTGTGACCTTGACTTATAAAATCCTATTAATTAAATTTTTTTTTTTTTTTTATTTTTAAATTAAAAAACATACAAGCAGCTGAAAAGCGAGGGGATTCCCCCCCTGAAGTTCTCGCATTGTATTCCTGAGATATCAACGTCCCCACCTTTGACCTGCCATCAGCAGAGAGGAATAAAAAAAAAACTCCACGTGAACCTCACCTGTTCTGCCAGGTATGGATCGAGGTCGTCTGGGCGCCGGCGCCGGCAAACTGCTTCCCATTGGAGAAGGCACAGAGGAGGCGGAGCTAAATCACAAACGCAATCCTGAAAATGATGGTGCAACACATTTCTAGTTCCCTACAAAAACGTCGGCATGAAGATCATTCACCTCTCCACTGTACTGCTGCAGCGAGCCAGGTGTCCCCTGAATGCAGACTGTATCGTCACCAAGGCAACCACGTCCTGCTCTCCCCCTACAGGGGAAGCTGCGTCACTGCGCTTTGTTGCCTCCACAGCCTGAGAAAGATAAAAGGAGCGGAGAGATACAGAGGAGAAAGACAGAGGAGAAAGACAAGAGAGAGGCTCAGCGGGTGAAACAGAGACAGCGGGAGATTACCGCAGGCTCAAATCACCTAACCTCTAGCGCCCTCTGCTGGTTATTGAAAAGAGTGTTTTAATACCACTTTCCGTGAGGACCACTTCGAGGCAAAATGGCAATTTCTGCAAATATTTGCACTCATTTTACCAGGTTGCATAAAAAATAGGCTGTGTGTGTGTGTGTGTGTGTGTGTGTGTGTGTGTGTGTGTGTGTGTGTGTGTGTGAGACCTTGTCCTGTGCATCTCTGAGAAGGTCCTTCAGCAGCGACTCTCTGAGGAGGTGTCCTCGTAGCGTCGACTGCAACATGACAGTGTCCTGAAGACGTAGCATTATGGGATGGACGCAGAGAATTCAACGTGAGACAAGGAAGGGTTTGGTTCGACAGTAAAAAAAAAAAATCATTGAAGGTGCATTTTGGTCATTTTGGTCACTTCTAAAAACATTACTAAACAATTACATACTGACATTTTCATGAATTTATAATCACCTAAATGTTGTATAATTTTTTCCATTAACCCTTAAATGAGCCCATTAATGTACATTTACATGAGGAGTGGGGGCCACCATGTTTTTACAGTAGCCCAGAGCGGACGTTCTAAACATCTTTTTTTGAGTTTTAATGAGAACTGAGGTCGACCACAGGTTCTCCTGCGCGTTCAGAAGGGTGAGGCGATGGAAACAACGCGCAGCCTCACCACTAGATGTCACCGAATCTTACACGCCGCACCTTTGAATCTCCACGGACACAGATCCAGTGAGGCACATACACACCCTGTTTCTGTGCTCCCTCCACTTTGTCTGTATGACGCTTGCAGCCGTCTCTCTCTCTTTGCGTCGGTCTACTCTCTCTCCACCTCCACGGTCTGTCTCCGCTTCCTCCTTTGACTCTGCTCTGCAGGAACTGTCCTCAGGGCCAACTGCTGTTGCAGCCGAGGGAGAGGAAAGCTCGACCCGTGCGGACTCCAGGGTTCTGATCCTCTCCTGTAGCTGCTCCAGCTCCTGTCTGAAAGAAACCCACGCGCATGAAGAGACGATGAGACACAACTCACAGACGGGGGGAGAAAAATGTCCTCTTAGACCGAGACGGAGACACGGTGAGATTCAGCTGCACGTCCAACGTGTGACGTTGAGGTGAAATCGCCGAGTCCAAAACGGAAGCGGCAAAACCTGCAGTTCACAGGGTGGCCACTTGAGGCAGGTCTATGATAATAACCTGGGTATATTCATTATGTAATTCATTAACTTTTCATATTTACATTATAACAGAATATATATATATATATATATATATTCAAGTAGGGCACGAGACAAAGTTGTGGATGAAAACTTGATCATAGAAATACTTTACTCAACAATTCCTATAGTCAGTAAAAAAAATGTGAATACTGAAACATACTGATGCTGCTGTCTCTCTTTGTCTCGTTCATTGGTCTGTTCTTCTTTCCATCGCTCCGTTTCCGTCTCCAGCTTTTCTCGCTCCGTCCTCAACTGTTTGACTTCATCACTGAAACACATGGGAAGTGACTTTCAGCTCACAGCCCGACACGCGTCTCTTCCACGTGTGTGTTCGACCAGCTTCACTGTGCCTCACACGCACACATGCTCCATCAGTCATATTCACTTGTGCATCCTGCTCCTGCTCACTCACTCTTTCCTCCTCAGACTCTCCCGGAGCTCAGCCTTCCCCTTCTCCGATTGGCCGAGACGCTCCCTCAGATCTGCCACCTCCTCCTCCTCCTCTTTTTCAGTCATCGTTCCCACGGAGACCGCTGCCTCTGTTGCTATGGAATATCCCCGACCATCAGAGGGCGTGGTTTGGACCTCCCGGTCCAATCGCTGGCCGCTCTTGGCCGGCTGGGCGTGTCCTCTGCCGTCCTGCAGCCTCTGATTGGACGAGGGGGGAGTCGGTGTGTGATTGAGCCCAGCGCTCGGCGCACAGATGCGGCGGCTGTGTGTTGCGGAGGAATGAAAACGGCGGCATCTCACCTTCTCCACTTCCAGCAGCCTCCGCAGCAGCCTCTGTTTACTCCACTCTCTGTAACCTGCCGATCGTACACAGACACACACCGGCAGGGACAAAGAAGACTCATTCAACCAATCGTAACGATGGTTTAAAGGCACAGTGTGCAGAATCTACAGGTGAAGTTACGGCAGAATACCAATGGAGAAGAAACAATGGAGTGGCAGATTATTACATCCAGCCCAGGTTACTACAAAAACACGGTGGTGCAAAATGGCCGCCTCCGTACAGACACTCTGCTCCTGACAATGTAATATAATCATCCAAGTATGAAATGGCGCTTTCGAGGGTGATGAAGACAAGAATTTAGACACTTGGTTTATGAAATAAAAATGAAAACATGATTACGACACAATGTTCTTCACTACTGTTGTGACAAAACATTTATTTAGCCTTAATTCTGCACACTGAACCTTTAAATGAGTGCAATGAAACGTACAAAGCCGCAAGTGGCGTAAAAGGTGGGACATTTAACGCAGGTATGATGGGAATCTAACTAGATCTTGATAAAGGGAGTGAATGAATTCAAAGCCTTGCAGTTCACAGGGTGGCCACTAGAGGCTGGCTCCAAATGCGAGTCACGTTTTGCCCCTGGGGGTTACAACTTTTTCTAACTCGCTTATTTCTATTCTATCCACGACTAAGATTCTGCATAATTAAGGGGCGTGGCCTCTTGAGAGACACCTGTGAGGCCGACCGCACAGCACCATGGGCCCACCCCCAGCTCTACCTGTGCTCCGCCCCTTTGCCCTTTGTCGGTGGGAGGAGTCAGGCAGTGACGAGATAGCAATGAGCGAACCGCCCGCTCCGGGCCTCGGAAGCCCCCCCAGCCGAAAACTATGGGCGGCGTCCATCTTTAATAAACAGTGCGAGTCTGACCTTTGACCCCTCCGGCGGGACCGTCGGTGCTGAGCTCCTCTCTGAGCGCAGAGTTCTCCTGCTGAAGCTGCTTCAGGTTCTCGGACAGACGATGAACGGTGGAGCTCAGCGCTTTCTGCTGCCGCTGAGAACATTTACTCTCCGCTCGACTGCTGCGGGCGCACGGGGACGAGAAAGGGCAGGTGTCATCGGAGAAGACGCAGACGGAGCTTTCAGTTTTGTATCTCATGCATTTCAAATGTTATCAACGCTTATTGGTGCAATGTCATGTTGCTTTCGGACACAATCCTGACGCAAGAGTCAGGCTGAGGGCGGTTATTACAACTTCCTGTGACAAAAAAAGAACCTCTGATAAAAACGTAAATGATACTTAAAGGTGCAATGTGCAGGATTGAGTGACATCTAGAGGTGAGTTTGCATGTTGCAGCTGAATGCCGTCCACGTCACCCTTACCATCCAAGCACGGGAGGGGCTATGGTGGCCTTCTGGGACCATTAAACCTCAAAAATGGGCGAATGTGAAAACATGGAGGTGTTTCAGGTGATTAAAAACATTCTATGTCCTATTTCTGAAATTTCAACTGGAAATCATTTCAGCAAAATCCTACATACTGGACCTTTAAAGGTGCGATGTGTAAGATTTCTTTTTCATTTTTCTGTCACTTCCTCGGTCAGAATTAGGATTACAAAACAGTGATATGCTAATTAGACGATGTAGCGTTTAGCAACATGTTTACCGACGTATAATCCCCTCAAGGTACGACTTGCTTTCACATATTGTAAAACGAGCCCACGAACGCCTATTTTTTCACCGGGAGCGGGTCCTCAACGTGCGACGTCACCACTAGATGTCACCGAATCTCACACACTGCACCTTTAAGCACGGCCGTGGCGTCTGCGGCCATGTTTACCTTTTCTCGGCAGCGTCCAGCAGCATCTTCAGCCTCTGGACCTAACGCACAAAGCAAACCGACACAGTGTTTCAGGTTCCCGCTCCCACCCACACATTCAGTGTGTGTGTGTGTGTGTGTGTGTGTGTGTTGCAGTCACCTCTTCAAAGTAAGTCTCTGCTGTGATCCTCAGCTCCTCCAGGTTGGTGGTCCTCAGGTCACTCTGCAGTTTACTGGGGGGGGGATTCGAAAACACACGCAGGTAAAGTCAGCGCTGCGTCACATGGTGAGCAGATGAATGAAGTGTGTGTGAGGTCGTTCTACCTCAGGGCGTTTTCCTTCTCTCTGCACTGCTGCTCCAGCCTCAGGATCCTCTGCTTCAGGCCGTTTAGGACCTGGACAAACAGAGTCAGTTTCTATTTCAACCTGGAGACAGTCAATCGCTTCGTTCGGTGGAGGCTGGCTTCACACTCACCACGCTTCCTTCCCTCTTCTTATCCACAAAGCTGCGAGTATACTCAGACCCCTGTCGAGAGAGAGAGAGAGAGAGAGAGAGAGAGAGATCAAATGTAAATAAGTAAAAGTTCCTATGACAAATTGAAGAAGCGGGTTTCAGCTCATACTTTCGTGGGATCCAACAGCTCCTCTATCTGTTTCTCCCGTTTGGCGTTGTCCTCCTCCAGGCGGCGTAGTTTGGCTTTCATTTGGTGATTGTCAGACTTCTGGGCCTGGAGACTCTGCGGAGAGACGACGACGAGCGATTAGAACGGACAACGGTCGTGTTTAAATATGCAACTTGAAGGAGTCGCATGGTGCTGGGTTTCGTCCATTTTCAGCACCTCACAAAGGCCTTTAAAATACCTCAAAATACCCCCAAGGATAAGCTGTCGGTCTGTTTTGCCCCGCGCAGACAAAATGCTGTGTTTCGATCTGTGCTGTCAATCGTCCCTCCTCCCCTCTACTCCTTCAAGTCGGCCCGGACAAAGTAAGATGGCCTCCATGGATGAATTCCAGCCTCAAATCCCTTCTTCACCCGTGAAGTCGGATGCCGGTGCAAAGACGAAACTTGCTACGAGACGCCATTTTGGATCTCGGCGGAAATGAGCACTGAGCGCCTGTTTAGGGTGGGAGTCGGGAGTCCAGTGAGGGCGGGGCAACTCTGTGGGCTCATCGGCAGACTTTATTCATTTTTACCTGCTTTCGGGAATCACTGGTTCCCCCTGACACACACCTTTGATACAAGTACCTTAAAAATAGTGTCATAATATTCGGACACTTTGAAGCACATTTGGGAACGTTCTAAATGTGCATCTGCGATACCGTATTTTTAATATATAGTATATTTATTCAAGGAGTGGCCATTTTGGGCTTTTACGTGTCAAATCTTACTCAATGTGTTTCCGTTCAGTGAGAGTGTCTAGAGCGAAATCCTCCTCCTCCCTTTAAACGCTCAGACCGATGACCAAATGTCCACATGTGGCAGTAGAGGGCACTGTTGCAGAGTAAAAGTGAAGAGGTGACCCATCGTCCCTTCACTTGAAGGATAGAAGGTGTGAGTGAGGAGCGCGATCTCACTGTGGATTCACTCGCTCGGCGGTGTTTACCTTTTTAAGTCGGATGATCTCGTCGTACATGTCCTCCTTGTCTCTGAGTTCGCCTGAGCCCACGGTGAAACCTGCAACACCAGGACACACAGACACGCAGTCAAACACTGTCCCTCTCCCCTGCTCCCTGCCCCCCCCCCCCCCCCCCCCCCCCCCCCCCCCCCCCCCCCCCCCCCCCCCACCCCCACCAACCAACACTCACCGTTGGAGGCGGAGTGGAGAGGTTTGTGTTTCCTGGAGCTCAGGCTCTGTTTGAGGAGCTCAGGTGTGACATCGCACACTGATCTCAGCGTGGGGGACAGATCTGGAAGACAGGACGATGGAGGGGCTCTGAACATGGAGAGGACTTTGGAGATGGACAGCAGGGCTGTCAAAGTCACTTTGCTTCAGGGGGCCACACACGGACAGTACAAGTACAGTTGTCAATGTCGTGAAGACGCTCTGCGTCAACATTTGAAACTGAGTGATACATGGAAATGACAGTTTTCAATATCACCCATTTTATTTTTTTTATCACCCATTTTTTTTTTTTTTTTACACTTCGCAAAATCATCCTGTGCCGCCCCCCCCCCCGAATCGGACCCTCTGCCGGACATATCTTTGACACGCCTGATCTATGCTGTTTCAACATGCCAACAAAAATACATCGATTAACTTGCGCAAAGTGTGTGTTTTTGACTCATACAATTAAAACCCACAGATAACATTTAAAAAGAAAACAGCGCATGAGCTCAAACATCCCATCATTTGCTTACAACAGTGTTGTAAAGGGCCATCGATACAATACCGAGCCTTTCCGTCCATTTCAGCTCCATGATTTGATCTGATCATTTGACGTGGGGTGTCCAAGCTACAGCCTGAACTGAAAACGTTTAAACTACTTTTTTTCTGCCAGCAAATGCAGCGACTTCTAAAAATATAATGGCACGTGGCCCACTTGTTTGTGACTTCCTTTCAACACTAGGTGGCGCCGCCACTTGGTTGCGAATTGCCTAAGACTGAGACTGATTGGTCAGTCTCTGTCCCCAGCCTCTTGGTTGACTGGAGATGAGTTGTTTGTCAGTCCTGGGCAGGACTCTAGTTATTAGCGTGATCAGCAAACATGTTTTCCCTGCGCTCACCATGACCGTTGCTGAGGGACGTGAGGCGAGCCGAGACGCCGTCCCCGGCAGCCTCCCCTCTGGGGTCCCCTGAGGACGTCCTCGGTGGTCTCCAGGCTGCCACTGCCGCTCTCCTGGGGTTCACGCTCAGGCTGGTGAGGTATGGAGACTCTGCATGTATGGAGGCAATCATGGGATATAATAAGAGGAATTGTTTTCTTGACCATATCTGAAAATACAGCCCACCCCCCCCAACCCCCAGAGAGCAGATAAGTACTTACTTGGAGAGGGAGGAGGCTTTCGAGCAGATCTTCTCCTGCTCGTTTTCTGGCGGAGGACAAAGAGGAAGAATTGTGTGTTTAACCAGTAATCTACAAAGATGAATAACATCGTCATGGGCAGAGAGGCAAAATAAAGACAACAGTGGTCAACGCTCAGAGTGGATCGAGTTACCTTTTCCAAAAAATCAGCAGAGAATGAAAAGCCTTCCTGCACAAAGGAGAGAGGAAAGTCAAGTTCAGCATCACATGTTCTAACTGGAGGGGCAACACGGCCTTAAAGGTGCAGCGTGTAAGAGTTCATCACTTGTATCTGCAGAAATAAAATCACAAAACAATCCTATAAAGACATTTTTAACGAATGTACGACCACTTAAATGCACGAGTTGCTTTTTACATTACCCGAAAAAAGAGGCCTTTGTTAGATATTTACATCAAGGGTGAGTCCACCCGATGGGGGCCGCCATGTTTTTACAGTAGTCCACAGTGGATGCACTAAACATGTTTTCATTTTTAATGAAGACTGAAGTCGACCACAGCTTCTCCTGCATGTTCAGAAGGATGAGGTGATGGATACAACATGCAACTTCACCTCTAGATGTCACCAAATCGTACTCACTGCACCTTTAATCAGTCAGACCCAAACAGTTACCATCAGTCTGGGTCAGTTACTAGTGGTGACCATTGGTAACGATAAGTTAACCCCAACTAGCACCGGTAACTATAAGTTACAACCAGTTATCAACACTTACTATCAGTCGCCACCTGTTACCATTGGATACCACTGGTTGCCACCAGTTACTAAAGGTCGCAATAAGTTGCCATTAGTTACTATCAGTCATCATCAGTTACTGACAGTGAACTTCTGTTGCCATCGGTTACCATCGGTTACCACCTATTACCACTGGTTAACTGAACTTACCATACATTCTCATCAGTCAGATTACAGTGGTTATTACTGGTTCTCAGTGGTGATTCCAAAGGGCAACTAATTGACATTAATTCCCATGAGTTGCTGTCTCTGGTCCCCAGACACCACTGGTTACTATTGGTTACTATTGTGTCCACAAGTTACAATGCACTAATGCCAGTAACCATCAGTGCTCGTTAATCAACAGTTACCACCAGTGACCAGCTAGTCAATTGTCACTGAGTATTAAAGGTGCAGTATGTGAGATTTGGTGACCTCTAGAGGTGAACTTGCATGTTGTATCCATCACCTCACCCTCACTCTTCTGAACATGCAGGAGAAGCTGTGGTCGACTTCAGTCGTCATTAAAACTCAAAAAAGATGTTTAGTATGTCCACTTTTACAGCTGTGAAAAAAACATGGCGGCCCCCATAGAGAGGACCCCCTCCGTATGTCAATATAGATGAATGGTAATGGAAAAAGCACACAAATAGAGGTGAAATTAAACATCAGTATGTCATTGTTTGGTAATACTTTATAAAAGTGACACACACACACACACACACACACACACACAAAATGACCTAAATCTTACACCCTGCACCTTTAATTGGTCAATTGGTGGTAACCACTGGTTACCATCAACTAACCGACCGATAGTTGCCCCTAAGTTACCCTTAGTTGCCACCCAGTAACACAAATGCACAGCAGCTAGCTTGTGACACAAGCAAGTCACCATCACTTCACATTGGGTTTAGCACTGGGTAGCATTAGTTAACAGGGGTTAGCATTAGGTAGCATTAGTTAGCATGGGTTAGCACGAGTTAGTGAGGCTGAGCGCGCTCACCAGCTCGTCGCAGTCCTCGTCGGTCTGAACGTCGCTCGCCTCCACAGACATTTTACCAGCGGAGCCGAACATGTTTAGGTGAGGCCACTCGACAACTTGTCTTCATCCGAGTGTCGCTCTCTTCTCATCGTCTCTCCCTCAGTCTCCAGACTCCAGCTCTCCTCTTCTTCCTCCTCTTCTTCCTCCTCCTCCACCACCACCACCACCTCCTCCTCCTCCTCCTCCTCCTGCTCTGGCTAACAGCGCTAATAACAACATGGGGCG
>JAFBJT010109191.1:0-7500 GCA_016785325.1 Chascanopsetta lugubris
CAAAACTAAACCACTGAAGCAGAAACTTTTTCGGCATATGCACCGGGCGAGAAACGTCCACAGACTTCAAAGTTATCAGTATTGTATCCCGTTCTATAAATACATCCTTGGACTCTTGGAATGACCGGTTCGGTCTGACTGCAATCACGTTTAAAAAGCAAACACAGAACTTTGATTGTGTGGTTTTCTTCCCCTCTCTGGTCATTTCAGTTCAGCATATTTGTGACCATGTTTTCCCCACCCCCAAAAAAAAGGTGAAAAACAATCCTGTGTACGCTCACGACTTCGGATGTGAGACACTTTTAAGGATTAACTCACAGATTTAGAGATGGCATGGATGACCCTGGAGAAGCCGACGGCATCATTCAGCTCCTCCTATTAGGAGAGTGAGAGAAGTGCGGAGTCAGAATATTTGACATACTTGAAAGAGGCACTTTAATCCAGACATTGTTCGTTGGTTCACTTCACGTCTGACTCACCTGCTCCCTCTCCAGTTTCTGCTGCTCCCTCCTCTTCCTCTCCTCCTCATCCACTTTGCTGACCTGCATGAATCGCTCTTTCTGCAAAACACACAACTCCTTGACGTCAATCGCCACAAAGCAAAACACAGGACGGGATATCATTTGGATAGAAACAAGATTGAACCTTTTCCGTTTCCACCGTTTCCACATGAAGCCCCTTAGGAAACCTGCGAGGGCAAGAATGGAATTAATCGACTCTACCAGCAATCGCGTCAACAGCTATGACAGCAGACAGGCGAGAGCCACTCACTTCCAGTTCAGGGTCTGGTATATCAGCTTTCTCTGAAACCTGGTGAGGAGAAATGTGGAGTGCCAAGTTCAAAATACACACACACACAAAAATAATCAACATGTAAATAAACAAAATGCGCATGTGGTATTTTGAGGGAAGCTGTCGTTACCCTGTGCATGGCTCCAAGTCCACAGTCTTCTCCGAGTTGGCGAACAGGGCCTCCACTTTCTCCCTGACATGGGGAAACAAAGTAGGAATGATCGAAACACAAACAATGACATCATTGTACTAAATGTTCCATTTCGGTGACGTTGTTCGAGATTTAGCAAATCTAATCTGCTCATTAATCCCATTTTGACTAAGTGTCATTGTCACTTCTGGGTTGGTTCGGTTTCTTTTGTACCAAGAAACTCTGGGGCATGGTTTCTGGGTCATGCTCCGTTTACCCCCAAGGAAAGAAAAATAGGACACCTAATCATGTCGTCTCGGTGTGAAGCGTGAAACAGAGCATCCACACAACTTTTCGTCAACAGCTTTTCACTCAAACCTGAACTCTAGGATACTGCACATATATTGTGAGAGATGGGTAAGTGGACAAAAACCTGCAGTTCCTGTGGTGGCCACTTGAGGCTGGCTCCAAAAGCGAGTCAAATCCCCATAGACTCCCATGTTAAAATGGCCAACTTTATAGGAGGTGAACGAAACACGTTTAAAGCCTGGTGCAAACGACAATTTTGGTCTAATTCTAACTCGCTTCATTTCATTCTCTAGAGGTTTGAAACTGTACATAATTAAAGGGCGTGGCGTCTTGAGTGACACTTGCATCAACCCGGCACGTCCTGCGACAGCACCATGGGCCAACCGGGCTCTACCGTTTTTGGATGAACCAGGAAGTAGGAGGAGGAGTTAGGCATCGTCAAGATGGCGACGAGTGAACCGCCCCCCTTCCGACACTCACCAGCACTATGCAGGAACCTATGGGCGACCTCATGGACCCCATTTTTATATCCAGTCTACGATTGTAACACTTACACCACCCTGTTGATAAAGTCCTTATGTTCATCTGGCACAGGAACGGGGCCTTTGGAGGTGGATGGGGAAATGTAGGACGGCGTTCCAATGCCGTTAGCGTGTTGATTCCTCCTCTCCTCTGTCTGCTCCCTCAGCTGAGCTTCCTCCTCTTGGTTTAGGTACGGGATTCCTTCGACAAAACACAAAAAGCTGAACTTCACATGCATTTATGATGCTCAGTGGGTCTTCTTTCCACACACTGTTCAAACAAACGTAGGGAGTCCATGTTTAAAAATGTAAAACAAGAAGGGTGCAGTTAACCCCCGGGGCCAGAGTTTGGACACTCCTGCTCTAAAGTCAGATAAGGAGAAGCCGTCAATCAGACTCACCATGACAGAAAACTTTGTTGAAGTCAAATCCCTGGCTGGCCAAAAAGTCAATGCTGGAGCTCTGAAAAGACAAAGATGATCCTTCAAACGTCTTCAAACAAGAAAAACTGACACGGAAATCATCTTTCAAACAGCTGACTGAGCAGAAACAATCAGAAAACCGTTCTCTAAAAGTCATTAACCGCAGCTGATCACGAGGAAGTAACACAATGACCCCGAAGGAATAACGCCGACTTACTTGACAGATAAACTTTATGTCTGGGGACGTCCTGTTCAATGGTTTCGGGAAAATGTAAAAATTAAAAGGCTTCGTCACGTACCTAGAGACAAGATGTGGGGAAACAGAAGTTAGAGGCTGGGATCGCCGATATGGGAAGAACTTTGCACACAAAAGCATTTACAAAGAACCAAGAAAATCATCTTTGTTGTCTCAATGCAACATTCTGCAGATCTCACTCACTTTGATTTTGCCTGGTCGTACTTGAATGCACACAATCCAAACTGGAACAGCAGAAAGTCCATGGAGTGCTGGTGGACAGACAGAAAGAGGATTCATTGTATAAACAAACAACAGGAGGTTGCACAAGCATGGAGGGAAACCGGGCTGTTGGTGCCTCCACTATCCCCGCGCCTTAGTCCCCATCCCCTACACATGTGGATGCTGTGATCTAGCTGAGCATGAAAGAATCATACAGCTCTTTCCTGGTCATAAATTAGAGAGGAGACATCCTGCGAGTCAACCTGAACGACATATGAAGGCTTTCATTAGCCTCAAATCAGCGCTTAAAAATAGACATCATGGATGCATTATAAAGAACCTTCATTTCATCATGCAATACCTCTTGCCTTACAATTACAAGGGTAAGTGCAATTAATGTACTTTTTTTTTTGTTGTTGCACAGAGTATATACTGTCTGGAGTTCAATCATGTTTATCATTTATACTTTTTTCAACTTCTCAGCTTAGATTTTCCCAACAGTTCTTATGCTGATGAAACACTTCCCAGCTAAAGGACTAGTCATGGCTGATCTCAGCAGAGCTGATCTGGAGCCAGCGTTGGGGGCGGGGCCACGTTCTTTCCTATGAAAGCTGCACACTGCTCTCGGAGCCTTTCCATCATTATGAAGAACGATACAAGTCAAAACTCGGAGTATTGCTCAGGTAATTTGCCGTCGTTGCTCCCAAATTGTGGAGCCAAGCGACCTCTCAGCTTTACGCAGCACACCTGACCCACTTGTTTTTTTAATTAAAACTCTAGAATGATTATTTTGATAGGCTTTTGGCATGCGATTACAAAGAGACACCATTTCCTGTTGTCTTATTTGCGTTTTGCATTATGGATTAAAAACATTCTTTTTATACCCTGTTGCGGTGTGGCACTTCCAATTGTGTTTTTAGGAACCTTTTTATTCTGTTGTGCTTTTGTTCCCATTACCTCTTAATGTGAATGTTAAGCATTCGACTACCTTCTGGCGAAGGGCTGTAAACTGCTATATTAACAATTAATGGATTGAAGTGCTGAATTTTTAGCCTGGAAAAAACAGACGATGCTAAAAGTCAACTCTGCAAGTGACCGTACCGGGTGGTAGATCAACATCTAAGACAGCACTGTCCTGTGTTTTTACAGTAGCCCAGAAAGGACAAACTAAGCTGCTTTTTTTTGTGTGGAGTTTTAGAGATAAATGAAATCTACCTTGATATGAAGTGAGGGATATTTAGTTATGATATCACCAAAAAACGCCACTAAATCGTATATGACCCTTATACACCCGCATGTAATCAGAGACACTGGGATTCATAAATGACTTTGGTTCATTCTTTGACTAAGTGTGTTTGCAGTAACTGATGACCTGAGCTGACCTTCTTCAGCTTGGTGTATCTCTCCTCTGGTGTGTCCAGTCCGTTGGTCAGGGCGCTCACATTGGGACCATCACTGATCCCTAACGAGAAAAAAAAATCACACAAATCACACAGGGTCACATTTTGCGTCCACATGCACCCGGTCCCTTATTTTCTGCACAAACTCCTCCGCGGCCGCTTCACCTGAAAACTCTCCGTCGATGGCGAGGAAGTCCGCCTCCTCTACGGCGGCGTACACCGTCTTTAAACCCTCTTTAAAATCTGCGGAGAAGAGAGAGTGCTCCGGTGAGAGAGTGTTCGCGTGGCGGAGGCGGTGTGCTTGCCCGGAGAGAGGCGAGAGCAGCCCCGCAGCCGAGCACTGGAGCCGCCGCCGCCACCGCCGCGATGCTAGCTAGTCCGTTAGTAGGCTAGCTGGCTAGCTAGCGACACCAGAATTAAAACCGCGCGACACAACAGAAATATCTCACAATGTTCGTGTCCACCGTGTTTCAGACAAACTGAGGAAATGATACGAGCTAAATGTGCGTGGCTACTTACTTCTCCGTGTCAGCTCCATCCCTGCACAATGACTGAACCCGGCTGACAGCTAATGCTACCTAGCCTCCGTTCACTGGCTTTTAACCGTGTGACAAGCACTTCCGGGCCGCTGAGATGCTCCGCTCTATATATACACACTTATTTTAATTTTTTTGTAAATTTATTTTTTGTATCTCCTGTTTTGTTCCCAAGTTGTTTTCGATGTTTTTTTCTAAAACAAAATTCCTCAATTTTCTTTTGACTGAAATGGACTTGGAACGCTTTTTATTCCTAAAACCACAAACATCAAAGGCACTCTGTGAAAAGGCCTTTGTCATTACATCAAAGGCATTGGAATCTGTGTTTACAGTGAACACAGTGTGAGATTGAGGGAGTTTTTCATCAGTCAGAACCACGTTTTAATATGGATTATTTCTGAAGAATAAACATATGTTTGTCCAATATTTGTATTATTTTCATTTCATTCTTTTGAAAAAAAGGAAAAAATTCCAGCAAGAAATACATTGCTACTATCTTTTTTTTTCAAACACAACAAAAATCAAAATGTATTTCCTAACCACCTATACCTTTTATTTTCATGATTATTAGCATTTAAATTTAAAATTAAATTAAATTAATATTTTTTCCAATTACCCATCTTTGGATGATTCCTTTTGGGATAGGAAACCAGAGCGCTCATATCAGAGTAATACATTTATTTACTTGTTTTTTTTTTTAAATAGACAAATCGCATCAAAGCATTCTAACTGTTTTATGTCAGATGAAATACTCACTAAAATGATTAGTGAATATCAGTAATGTTGTCAATGTTGAAATTTTGAGTCAGATCAAAAATACTCTCATTTTAAACCATATACAATCCACTTTTTTGCAAACATTTAATTGGACCACGTGAGACCAGATGAAAGCACTCAGTAAAAATCTCTTTGTGGCTCACAAAACAAAAGGTGTGTAGGTCTGCACATGTCGTCATGAATCTCCGCTGGGTGCATCAGGCTGAATGGTCCATGAAGTCGTTTCTGATACATTCTGGTCTATTGCAAAATCAATGCGTTGATGCGGCACAGAACCACTTGTGTTTTCAAGGTCCTGCTACGTAACATGCAGGTCACCTCTCACTCTGGTCGCCTCCTGGAACTCTTCCCAGATCATTATCAAGTCTTCTACATACATTGAAAATCCTGGCACGCTTCGTCTCTGGCAGCTGGAGTCTATAGGCAATTGCCTGCAGGGGCCTTGAGCTGAAAGGAGATTGGACACTTTTCCTTTTTAATGCCGTGACCCCCAGATTCCCTTGAAACGCCTGTGCGATGTTGCACTTCTTTTATTGGTGGTGGTGGTGGTGGTGGTGTGTGTGTGTGGGGGGGGGGTTCATCCTCTGGCTTATGATTGACAATAAAACCCCAGAGGGATGTTCCTCGGCCAGGTGTTTTGTGGGCCGTTGACCTGTTTTCAGTGGGTCGCCGGTTTTTGAGGGCAAAAAAAAATAAATTCCTGTGCTTTTATTTTGAAGGGGGCTTTCTATGCTTTGCAGTATTTCATATAGTCCATGAGATGTTTTCAATAATGTCATTGAATGAGAACAACGGGTCCAAAGTTTGTTTGGCTCCAGGTCACAATCTGGGTTTGTTATGTGCCCCCCCCCTGCCCCCCCCCCCCGGATAAATAATCACCCACCCCTGCATTAAAGGGGTGACGGCGGGTCCCAGAACCAGACCAGTGGAGAACCTCCTTTCTTTGGAGAGTTGATGTCACTTTGTGGCCTGGATGAAAACCACATCATCGCCGAGCAAACCAGCCTGATACGAGCAATTACAGAAGAACCTGCACATGAAACAAAAGCAATTAAATGCTGTTGATGAGGAGTGGGCGGCGGCCTTTGTGTGTTTATGTAAACAGACGACTCTTAATAAATCACAATCAAAAATGACCTTTGGGCTGTCGCGTCTGATTTACCGCCGCGCTCCCTCACACACACACTCTGCGGCAGCAGAGCAATGAAACTTGTGATGTATTGCAGAAGAACAGCAAACACACTCTGACTAATCACACTTTGACAGGTCACAACCGGGCTTCTGAGGTCCCTCGCTGCAGCCGCCAGCACAAACCTGTCCTGCGCAAAGCGAAACGTCGCCCTTTCCCGAGAAAACACACGAACGAAAGGAACTCTGAGAGCTTTTCCTTTTTGTCGTCACACATCGGACATCTTTTTTTCCGGGCGCTGACTAAGTGCTCTCGCGCCGTTTGAACCTCTGTAATCGCTTTCCATTAAAGGTACATTGTGCGGAATTCAATAGGTTGCATGTCTCAGCTGGATAACCCCCCCCCCCCCCCCCCCCCCCCCCCCCCCCCCCCCCCAACCCCCCGTTTGGGGGGGGGGTGGTGACCGTCTCCTTGGAATAGGAGCCTATAGGAGAATTTACGGCCTTCAGTTACCATTAAACCCCAAAATGGCTTTATTATGACCATCCATGGGCCGCATTCCATTATTTTTTCTAGAATTTTGCTACAGGCCAATATAAATTGGAAATTGGCCCCCGGGCCGCAGTTTGGACAACCCTGCTTTTTTTTTAGTAATGAAAACAACAAATCAGGTGATCATACACGAATACTAACCTCAGAATTTATTTTTTTTAATCTAATTTTGTCTTGATTCTAATCTCTTTTACTTCGTCTACTGTTCAACCGTATGGGCTTTATTCATTTATTTGTTCATTTTTATTTCTGCTTTTATTTTACTTTCTTCATGTTTTAGGTTTTCTAACCTGTTTTATTTATATTTATTTTATGCTGCATGGGCGCTGTGCATTTTATGTCTTTTTGTGTACCGCACTTTGGAACCTTTGTGGTTGTTTTAAAGTGCTTTATACATAAAGTTGGATTGGATTGGATATAAATAATATATAATAATTATCACTTCGACAACTTCTCACAGTTTCTCTAACGTCAA
>JAFBJT010109191.1:11257-16257 GCA_016785325.1 Chascanopsetta lugubris
CTGTTCCTTTAAGAGAAGCCTGTCGTGAGCTGTTCAGTGCTGCTGTTGTCATGAGGTGAGTGTCAGTGATTCACAACACACAGACGTGTTATTGACAGAGTCACTGCAGAGTAAACAACAACATTTACACAAAGAAATTCCCTATTCCACATGTTGATTTGATGTAGTTCAGGTTAAAGGTGCAGTGTGTAAGATTTTCTGTCATTTTTGTCACTTCTAAAAAAGATTACAAAACAATGAAATAATAATAATAATAATAAATGTTCCCCATTTCCCTTAAATGAGCCTGTTAATGTGTGTTTACATGAGGAGTGGGTCCTCTCTACGGGGGCCGCCATGTTTTTACAGTAGCCCTGAGTGGACACAGGTTCTCCTGCATGTTCAGAGGGGTGAGGGTGAGGTGATGGATACAACATGCAACTTCACCTCTAGAGGTCACCAAATCTTACACACTGCACCTTTAAGTACAGTTAAGTCAAAGCAAGCATAACTAATGAGATTTAACCAACCAACCAACCAACCAATCAACTAACCAACCAACTAACCAACCAACCAATCAACCAACCAACCAACCAATCAATCAACCAACCAACCAACCAATCAACCAACCAATCAATCAACCAATCAACTAACCAACCAACCAACCAACCAATCAACCAACCAACCAACCAACCAACCAATCAACCAACCAACCAACCAACCAATCAATCAGCCAACCAACCAACCAACCAACCAACCAATCAATCAACCAATGAACTAACCAACCAACCAACCAACCAACCAATCAACTAACCAACCAACCAACCAACCAACCAATCAATCAACCAATCAACTAAACAACAAAATCCTCCTCTTCCTCCTCTTCTTCCTCCTCCTCTTCCTCCTCTTCCTCCTCCTCTTCTTCCTCCTCCTCTCCCTCCTCCTCTTCTTCCTCCTCCTCTTCCTCCTCCTCTCCCTCCTCCTCTTCTTCCTCCTCTTCTTCCTCCTCCTCTTCCTCCTCCTCCTCTTCCTCCTCCTCTTCTTCCTCCTCCTCCTCCTCCTCCTCCTCCTCCACCTCTTTCCCCTCTTCCCCCCCCTGTCTCTTTCTTTCCCTGTTGCTTCCTCCTCCTCCTCCTCCTCCTCCTCCTCCTCCTCCTCCTCCTCCTCCTCTTCCTCCTCCTCCTCCTCTCTCACACCAGAAACGGTTGTATAACGGAAACCCTCCGCTGCCTGTCATCCATCCATCTCTGCCTAGTGCACAATGTCCCTCAGCACGTGGCTCCAAGTCCATTCAGTAAAAACACATGGACACACACACACACACACACACACACACACACACACACACACACACACACACACACACACACACACCTCCGGCACCACCTGTCCTCCAGCAGCAGCAGCAGTGTGTAATATTCAGTAAATAATAAGGGTGGTCAGCTGTGACACGTGGACACGTCTCCTGCTGGCCTTCACACATGCAGCAATATGAGTGGGGGCGGGGGGGGGGGTGTTAGGGGGGACTTGAATGGTTGCAATGGTCCCACCCGCTCCCCCACCCCCCCGTCAAATACACACTTCAGCTTTTGTGCCCTATACTACATCCTTTAAAAATTCAAATTCATTGAGGCCCGCCAGCTCATTTTTTCCAGCACGCTGTAAATAATGTCACACCTGGACGTCTGTGTACGACTGCAAGTGCTGAACACTTTAATTTATTTCATTTTGTTTCTTCATGAGTTCATTTCACATTTTTAACCTTTTTTTATTTTGGATTATGAAATTTTAATTCCAGAGCCTAATATTTTTCATATTTCTTAGTAGTGTGTTATGTGTGCTTCCAAACCTTGGCTTGACAATACTATACCATACAACCACTATATACAAATAATTACATTTTTAGAAATATTATAGTACTAATAATACTTTAATAATGCTTCTCTTTCATTTACCCATGGGGATCGATACAGTTTCTCTTATCTAATAACAAAGAAATAAAAAAAAAAAAAATCAAGATCATATCGATCCATCCATCCTTTTATATAAATGAACACATAACAGGTTCAATGCGTCGTGTGAGCAAAAGACCACCAGGTGGCAGTGTCCCATCTGTTATAGCCACAGCTTGAAGACGTCTAATCAGAGACACGTGTTGTCTAATATAGTAGTTGAGCTGATGGGTGTCAGAGGAGAACGTCACATCGTTCACCATATGACGTCATATACAATCAAATCAAGTTGAAACTTCAATTTCATTTTGAAGATGTGTATTTGTGTATTCAGGATATTTATTCATTCATTTGATTGATTATATGAACGTGCTAGAAGAACAAGATATTATTATTATTACTATTATTATTATTATTATTGTATTCATTATGTACAGCTTTTGTTTTACTGTATAATCATTCTCTAGCTTATATAAGGATTTTTTTAAAATCATAAAACAATGCTTATATAATCACATTTGTTTTTTAAAATAAAAACGTTTCCATATGAACTAAAAGCAGTAAACAAAAAGCAAAACAATAGCTCTCAAAACAAAAGGTGTTGTTGGGTTTTACTTTTTGTTTTGCTGTTTGTTTCTCATCTTTTTGATTTTGTATTTCACTTTTCATTGTTTTGCTTCATTTCTCTCCCTCTCTCTCTCTCTCTCTCTCTCTCTCTCTATCTCTCCATCAAACTGTTCTACGCAGGTTGTTTTGCCAGTGTTTTATGGGGTGTTTTTCAAATATACTTTAATCAACCGAGTATTTACTCGGAGCTGCCGGGTCTCAGCCGTCATCACTTCCTGCGCGAGTCTGTTTCTACATCAACACATATTTCAGTTGCCTGGTAAACTGAGCCGAGGGAGCGTCTCTCCTTCGTCCTCATCACTGGTCTCGTCGACAAATGAACGCATGATGTTTAAAACGTGGTGAGATCAGAGGATTCTTCCATCAGTATAATGGAAACACCTCAGGTTTCACCACCTCTCGTGGGTTTGTCGTCAATGGCAGATGAATCGATTGGTCCCAGACTCTCTGTCAGAAGGCTGCCAGGGTCAGTTCTGGGAAAGTGTTGGTAATTAGGCCGTTAAAGGGTCGACAGTGATTCTGCTCCGTCATGACTCACGGCGTGACTGTGCGAGAGAGGCAGCGGCTCGCAGACGTACGTGAGGACCTCTGATGTCGGCGGTGAGTGGGAGGTGGAGACAGACGAAGCTGCTGAGGGACGAGAGGTGACTCCAGGGATGAGGGGAAGTTTTAACCTCAGGTCTCGGAAATGAACCGCGTTTCGCTTGAATTCCCGTGAGTCCGGTCACAATTTTACTCAGCGTACAAATGTACACATTTAGATTAAAGGTGCAGTGTTGTGGGATGTGGTGACCTCTAGAGGTGAAGTTGCACGTTGTGTCCATCACCTCACCCTCACCCTTCTGAAAGTGCAGGAGAAGCTGTGGTCGACTTCAGTTGTTGTTAAAACTCAATAGATGTTTGGTGCGTCCACTTTTACTTCTGTAAAAACATGGCCGCCTCCGTAGAGAGGAGCCGCTCCTCATGTAAAGGTACATTAATGGGCTCATTTAAGGGAAATGGGAACAAAATAAATCATTGAGGTGATTTCAAATTCATGAAAATGTCAGTATGTAAATGGTTTGTAATATTTTTTTGAAGTGTCAAAAGTAAATTAAATATATTTACATGAGGAGCGGCTCCTCTCCACGGGGGGCGCCATGTTTTTACAGTAGTAAAAGTCGACGAACTAAACATCTTTTGAGTTTTAATGGCAACCGAAGTCGACCACAGCTTCTCCTCATGTTCAGAAGAGTGAGGTGATGGATACAACATTCACCTCGAGAGGTCACCACTGCACCTTTAAGCTCTGAGCAGTTTCTTCTGACGTCAAACTGAGTGGCTCTCACATTGATACCCCACAGCTCATTAGTCAGTACAGTGAAGCCACCCGTTGGCTGTCAGCCCCCCCCCCCCCCCCCCCCCCCCCCCCCCCCCCCTCCCCCTCCCCCCCTCCCCCCCCCCCCAACACCACATGTGCTGGATGCCACGTTAGCGCTAACACCTCTCACAGGAGCTCTATTAGACTCCACAGGCGATGGGCTGATCTGAATCATTCCGGTTCGTTACATCATTTGAAAAGAAAACTTAAAGAGTGATGGATTCAAACTTTTGTCTGAAAGTCTGAGGAGTATTTTTTCCACAGGAAGTTTGTCTCAGCAGAGTTCAAAGCTTGTGGAGGTTTATGGGATGTTGATTATCAATAAGTTGTGCAGGAAACAGAATGAAAGGGAATATTGACGCAGCACAATGACACACAAGAGGACATCAGCCAACCAACCAACCAACCAACCAACCAACCAACCAACCAACCACCCAATCAATTAACCAGCCAATCAATCAACTGACCAACCAACCAAAAAAACAACTAATCAAGCAAAAATATCAGTCAAGCAACCAACAAACCATTCAATCGTCCAATCAATCAATCAATCAATCAAACGATCAACCAGCCAGTAAAAAAAAACAACCAGTTAACCAACCAACCAATCAACTAACCAGGCAACCAACCAAATTAACCAACCAATTCAACTAACCAACCAATCAATCAACCATCCAATCAACAAAACAACAAACAATTCAACCAACCAACGAAGCAACCAACTAACCAATCAACTAACCGACCGACCAACCAATCTACCAAAGGGCCAACCAACCAACCGACAAAATCCCAGTTGCCCAACCGACCACAGAGTGTGAGACAGAGGGTTGATACAGATTGTGTGTATGAAACATTCCTTTGATCTAACAACAATAAACTCAATTACACTTTGATCAACGTTGTTGCTAGTTCCATCACGTAACAACATTACACACACACACACGGGAGAAGATCAGGAACATTCTCACTATTGCTTTTTGTGCCACCTACTGCCAATACACACACACACACACACACACACACACACACACACACACACACACACACACACACACACACACACACACTCTCTGACTCACGCT
>JAFBJT010109191.1:18757-26585 GCA_016785325.1 Chascanopsetta lugubris
TACATGAAGTTACATGATGTTACATGATGTTACATTATGTTACATGATGTTACATGATGTTACATTATGTTACATGAAGTTACATGATGTTACATGAAGTTACATGATGTTACATGAAGTTACATGATGTTACATTATGTTACATGATGTTACATGAAGTTACATGATGTTACATGATGTTACATTATGTTACATGAAGTTACATGATGTTACATGAAGTTACATGATGTTACATGAAGTTACATGATGTTACATGAAGCTACATGATGTTACATGCAGTTACATGATGTTACATGATGTTACATTATGTTACATTATGTTACACGTAGCTATGTTGAGTAGTTTTTCCGTTACATGGTGTGACATTATGTTTTGTTCAGTTACGTCATGTTACATTATGTCTCCATCACGTCACGTTTCCATGACATTACGTTACATTGTTTCCACGTTACGTTACGTTACCATATGTTGCGTTACGTGATTTCACCTTACGTTGTGTAATGTTTCCATTGCGTTACGTTGTGTTACGCCGTGTTAAATTACGACATCTTATGTCACAATGTGTAACGTTAAGTCGCGTCGTCGCCATGTCCCGTTACATTTGTAACAACGGGTGACGACATGGAATGACACAACATGGTAGGTTGCACTGCGCTGTGTTACATTCAGATCTGTTACACTGTCATGTACGATGACATGTGAGGGATGATATGAGACGGTTCATCTATAATCTATAATCTGTAATCTGCAGTTACGCTCCGACCAATGAGATCAAAACTCACACCTGTAACTGGTCACATGACTGACTGACTGTCCCACACTGAGTGAAGGAAACTCCCTGTGACTCTTCTCTAGCTGAGTCAGCGCCGCCTCAAGGGGGCGCTCTCTCAAAGCTGGACAGGGGTGAGGAGACGAACCAGAGTCTGAAGTTTGACTCGACTCGGATCGAACTCAGTGAGAAATCATCTCCATGATCTGAAATCTCAAAGTGGGCGTCGCCCCTCACATCCTGTCTGCAGCAACGTGGCCTTTTCCCCCCCGAGCCTGAGTGACAGGGTGAGATGGACGAGAGCCTGTGTGGAGACTTAATGAAACACTCTTGCCTTCACACACACACACGCACACACTCAGACGTACATGTGTGTGTGTGTGTGTGTGTGTGTGTGTGTGAGAATTGGACCCCAGAGCTTCACTAAATGGCCACAGTGAGGAGCCACAGTGTTGGTGCAGATCACACCTGCCTCCAAACCATGATGGATGGTAATAACAGGAGCAGCTGCGTGACTCCATCTATTACACACACTTCTATACTGCTGCTCCTCCCCCTCCTCCTCCCGTGGGCGGAGCCGAGCCCGGGGGGCGGCTGGAATCAAGAGCGGGGGTTCATGAGGAGGGCTGATGTGGATCAGAGCCTGAGGTCTCTCATTAAACAGGAAGTCATCAGATGGGTTGAGGCACAGCAGGAGGACCGGGTCCGTCCAGAACCGTCTCAGCTGGATCAGGGTTCTGTCGGCTGTTTGTCCTCCTCTCTGAGGAACCGCGATCACATCACGTCGTGTCCAATCAGAGTTTAAAGGTCCAGTGTGTGAGATTCACGGGGAATGAATTTCGTTTCCGGGGGGCAGAGAGTGAATATGAAGGAGCTGAATGTGTCACTTTGTTTTTGTTGCCCCAGAATGAACTCTCTGTCTGTCTATTCTACATCTATAAGTCTATTTACTCTAGATCTATATATTTCAGATATATCTATATCGAGTCTAGATCTATCTATTCTAGTTCTATCCATCTGTCTGTCTATTCTACATCCATAATTTCTAGATCTATCTGTTCTAGCTCTATATATTTCAGTTTGCTCTATCTATTCTAGATCTATGTTTTAGATATATCTATCTATCCTAGTTCTATCTATCTTTTTCTAGATCTATCGGCCTATCTATCCTAGATCTATATATTCTACATCTATCCGTTAACCTACCCATCCTAGATCTATATATTCTAGATCTATTTATATGAGTAGTCTAGATGGATTATTCAGAATTTAAAAAAAACAGAACAAG
The DNA here is from genome assembly GCA_016785325.1 of Chascanopsetta lugubris. NCBI lineage: Eukaryota > Metazoa > Chordata > Actinopteri > Pleuronectiformes > Bothidae > Chascanopsetta > Chascanopsetta lugubris. The sequence continues at coordinate 20,815 of JAFBJT010109191.1, forward strand.
AAGCTTCTCTCAGTTTCTCTCAGCAGTTTGTGTCACTTCTGAAAATATGACAAATTTTTTAATTTCAACCCGTCACCTTCACTCATGTAAAAGTCCTCTCTACTGGGGGCGGCCATGTTTTTACAGTAGCCCAGAGAGGACAAACTAAACATCTTTTGAGTTTGAACAACAACTGACCACAGGTTCTCCTCATGTTCAGAAGAGTGAGGGTGAGGTGATGGACACAACATGTGACTTCACCTCTAGAGGTCACCACATCTTACACACTGCAGTGGTTTGTATTCACCTGAGCAGCAGCAGCTCCTGTGTGTGTGTGTGTGTGTGTGTGTGTGTGCGCAGGTAAAGGTCAGGTGTGATGGTGTGTGTGTTCACTCCTCCTGATCACTGCAGTTAATCCCTGAGCTCAACAACAACAACACAGAGTCACATGACTCAGGTGAATGAAACATCAGCGTTGTCTCTGTTTCACTCTGTGATTATTCACAGGTGAATTCTGCAGCTCTATGTGGAGTGAGTGGAAGAACCTGCAGTTCCCTGGGCGGCCACTAGAGGCTGTCAACCCCCCCACATTCATTTTGCATTTGAACTTATTCATATTAAATGACATGAGAATTTTAAAGTGGAGTGCACCGGGGGATCAAACCACCGACGTTCTGGTTCGTGGGTGACCCACTCTGACCCATGAGCCACTGCTGCCACCGGTAACTGTTGTGATCTGTTTCGGTCCTTCATTAATTATTCATTCGTGGTTCTGGTAAATTCAAGTGGCAGGAACGCTTTTATTTAATTTCATTTTATTTTTTTTTAAGTTCTTAAAAATAAAAATAAAGTGCTAAATAATAAACAAACTCTGTGAACATTCAAAGACTGTTACAATATTTAATGTCAGCAGCTGCTCCTCCCTCACATTCCAGTCACATCATCTATTATGAAGAGAAGCATGACGTCATCACGCAGCCCCAGTACTCCCAGTGTGGCGGTATTCCCAGAATACGGAGGGGGCGGGGCCACTGTGATTGGTCACGAGGGGGAGCCTCTGTGCGCAAAGTTGTGCGCTTTTTAAACAGGGACGCGCAGAGAGAGAGGAAGGACCACACACACTCACACACTCTCACACACCTTCACACACTCACACACACACACACGCGGGACCAGCAACGAGCTCAGCCGAACAGAACCGAACAGAACCGAACAGAACCGAACAGAACCGAACAGAACCGAGCGGATCCGGAGGAAGAGGAGCAGAGAGATGATGAAGATGATGAAGATGATGCTGCAGACACAAGTTTGCCTCCTGTGTTTCCTCTGCATTATGGGATGTTGGAGCTCAACAGGTGAGTCAGGTTATTATATTGATCAACTTATTGATTGGGTGAAGTTGTTGATGAAGTATTTTTATTTAAGACAAAGTTATTGATTGGTAAAAAGACTTAAGAAGATTAGATCATGTACATTTGTGCCCTTGAATAGTTTGATGTATTGAGATATAAAGTATATCTAAACATGTCAAACAAAAACAAAAACATATAAATTCATAAAGATATAAAATATAAAAAAATCACAGCACCAATGTTACTTCACAGTGCGATTAGAATGTTAGAATATTGATAAGAAGATCAATATTGATGCTGATGAACAGTCACTTTAAAGGGCGATGCCGCTCAAATCAGAGGGACCTCAGATGACTGTGATTTCTAATGATCATCGATCAAGTGCATCAATCACTCTTCAATTAAAAATCTATGTCACAGGTTCAAAGACAAAAGTAAAAGTCTCGAGTGTTGATCAGCAGGCGTCTAATATTCTAATAATCATCTTTGATTGATTATTTAACACTTTGCTCCGAGATGATTCACACGTGGCTTCAATCTCTGAAAGTTACAGAAACGTACCCGAGCTCATAATAATAATAATAATAATAATAATAATAATAATAATAATAATAATAATAATAATAAACAAAGAGTCTTTACTTTAAGTTTTTAAACTTCTATCAGACATGTGTAACATGAATTAGTGCTGGATTGTGTTGTATTGCGTTGTATTGCGTTGTATTGTGTTGTATTGTGTTGTATTGCGTTGTATTGTGTTGTATTGTGTTGTATTGCGTTGTATTGCGTTGTATTGTGTTGTATTGCGTTGTATTGCGTTGTATTGTGTTGTAATGGTGTGTAATCTGTGTGATTGTGTAACAATGGACACACTCACTCATGTGCACTGCTGTTTGTTCTGGATGGTGGGAATTGTTGCGTCATCGTAAATCATCTTAATATGTTTAGATAATATTAATACTAATACTAATACTACTAATACTACTAATACTAATACTAATACTACTAATAATAATAATAATCCACGAGTCGTCTCCTGTGTTCTCTGTGTGCAGATGCGAGTCCTTATGATGAGTGGGAGGACGGCATCACGTTCAGACAGGTAACGTTTCATCTACTCATCTAGTGCGTAGAATGATCTGTCTACTCTAGATCTATCCATCTATTCTAGATCTGTCTTCTCTAGATCTATCCATCTATTCTAGATCCGTCTACTCTAGATCTATCCATCTAGATCTGTCTACTCTACATCCATGAATCTATGTATTCTATATCTGTCTACTCTAGATCTCTGAATCCATCTATTCTATATGTATCTACTCTGATCTATTTATCTAAATCTATGACTCTATGTATTGTAGATCTATCTGCTCTTCCTCCCTGCGTCATGTCGTGTGAGTGATGCATTGTGTTGTGTGTGTTCAGGTGCGTGGAATCCAGGATGACGACCTGAGTGACATTCTGCTGAGGGATCAGGACGAGGTGAGTCAAAATAATCCTGAAAAAAAAAGAAAAAAAGAAAAAAAGGAAAAGAAAAAAAACCTTGAATCTGCATGAATATTTCATTTCGGGGGGTGGGGTGGGGGGGGGGGAGCATGTCCCTAAACTCTGCTGTAACCACCTTCTGCCTCCTCTGACGCCCTCGCCATAAGCGGTCTTGCAGACCTTGTCAGCACATTTCAGTCAAAATGCCAACCCCAGCAACACGTCCCTGGGCGGGTTCACAGGGCTCATATTCTGCAGCCGGTGATTGTGGTGCACGAGCTTCCTCTCGTGCTTCCTTTCTGTGAAGCCTCAGGAGAGAAGTGAAATGCCACCGCAGATCCAAGAGGGGGAGGGAGGGGGGGGGGGGTCCACATTTTTTTTTCGCGCCCCCCGTCCCTCCGCCCCCACCCCCCCCTCTCCCTCCCCCGCCCCCGTCCGGTGCCTGTTCTCACCTGTTCATGAGTGACGGGGATGAGCCGCTGCTTGGAGAGCTCCCTCAGGGTGTTGACATCTGTCCTCATGTCCAGCTTGCAGCCCACCAGCACCACTTTGGCATTGGGACAGAACTCCTGCGTCTCGCCCTGCCACTGCGGAGACACGAGTCGGCGAAAAACCAGGGGAAAGCATCCGTGAGTCGGCAGATTGACGCTCTTGATAAAAGACACTCGTTCTGTTTTAGCTGGTTAAGCGCGATTTAACGCGTCGGGAATGGGTCCTCTCTCCGGGGGCCGCCATGTTGTTGTTTTTTTACTGTAGCCCAGGTTGGACAGTTTTAATGATAACTGGACTCTACCATAGTTTTTCCTGCATGCTCAGAAGGGTGAGGTGATGGATACGACGTGCAACTTCACCTCTAGAGGTCACCACATCTTACACAATGCACCTTTCAGTACACTATTAATAATCCATATTGTGAAGATCATTGTCAAATGAAAGATCTATATAAAAACCGTATGGAAAGCTGATTTATTCAGGCGTGGCTCAGGTTTCTCCACCACCTAAAGAGCGTCACCGTTCCCTCACATAAATAAATCTCTCTCAGGTTCTCGACAGAGAAGGTTGAGCAGTCGTCTTCCTCCTTCCTCCCGAATTCGCCTTGAGATTAAATGTCACTTCTGACGCTCAGCTGAACCAACAAAGCGCAGTCTCCTCGGCCCGCGACACAAACACACCGCAGCAGCCCTGAAACACTCCACAGTGTCACGAGGTCTCCGTTCATCCTTCGACATGAAAACAGCGTTTGACCTTTCAGGACCAATCCTATCCTGCCAATAACATCCAATCGTAAGCTCTGATTGTTAAACCCTGGCTCCTCCCCCCCCGCTGTCCTTCGGGCACCTCGCTTCTTTTCAGGGGGTCAAGAGTCTAATTTGGGACGCTGATTGTCCGACAGGTTTTCCATGTGCCCTGGGGTCTCAGAGATTACCGGGGCGACAGCTACAGGTCAGGGGGTCACGGTGACCCCCTGCCAAGGGATTCATGGGAAAACCTAGAGCTTGACGGAGGCGCTGGTTCCCCTTGTTGACAGAGCGCACTCGGGCTTGTGAGATTTGTCTTTTCTTTTCTTTTTTTTTTACGAAAAAAAAAGAAAAGAAAAGGTGTCTCGGGTTAAATCTACAAAGTCTACCAGAACTCCCCTCGGACCACTCAACACGTCGACGGGCCCCGACGTGGGAACAGTCTCTGTCGCCACGAGGAGCGCACTTCAAAAGACGCCTGCGCACACGTGGCTTCAAGATGCCGGGGCGGCTGAAAGGCACAGGCCCGTTTTACATGACACATGCGCGCAAACACGCGCAATTAAGCCGCGTGTCTCTCTCCATGCGCAGTAGGGTATTTCAGAGTCAAACCGCCCGGCCATTAAAAACACCACAGCCTCACCCAGCCACTTTGCATTACCACCTTCTCTGCAGCATACGTCCCCACTAACTGTGACCATCTGGCCGACCGCTCTGCATAATGCTCCGATTTAGAATTCTGAACGTGCGCGGCGCAGGGATTTCTAGCACTCTCCAGCCGACTCCGCATCAGCCCTTTGATTCGACTGCTGCGGCTCATTTGCGTATCTGATATTCCCCCTCGAACCCGGAGGCGGAGGAGCCTCTCGTCTCATTCTTCGGGTCTGACCTTCCGTTCCTCAGGGGACGTGGGTCAAGTATCCACGGACACTCTGATGAGATAAAGGAAACAGGGAGGTTCTAACCCCCCCCCCCTCCCCGCCCCCTCCTCCTCCTCCTGTGCTGATTTGCCCCATTGTCGAGCCGTGAAAATGCAATCTGCCTCCTCGGACATCTGAGCGGATACAAGATGCCGATCGCGGGGGGAAAAAAGAGGGAAAAAAAGATTGTTCCCGTTCTCGGGTGTCGCGGCTGATTTTAAACACTGATCTGAAGTGTGGAGAGAAGAAGCGGAGATAATTTTGGGGGGAAAAAAAGGACTGACCTTCTTTATGACACTGTCCAGAGTCTCCGGGCGGCTGATGTCGAAACAGATGAGCACCGCGTCTGAGTCGGGATACGCTAGCGGTCTCACGTTGTCATAATAAGAGGAACCTGCAGACACACACAAAAAGACAAGGGCATCGTGACTTCCGAGAAATGTGTGTGTGCGCTTGTTTTTAACCCCAGCGCAGCCGGCATTTCCCCTCAATTAGAATGTGGAAAGGGATGAGACATGAGCACACAGATAAACCCCCGTTAAAGCTGCAGCTGTGACATGCACTTGGACGCGATGCGGCTTGAATGAGGGTGTTTGCACTGGAAACATGCAAATGAGGGTTGATGTTGTGTGCACGTGCACGTGCACGAGCAGTGAGTTGAATTACAGTAGGTAGAGGAGCAGGGGACCCGACGCGCACGATCCATAATCACACCGAGTGCGAGCACAAAGGCCGCGCTAAAGGCTGAACCCGTTGAATTCTCACGCCTCGTCCCTCTCCCCCGTCTCTCCGGCGCG
>JAFBJT010109191.1:26600-43906 GCA_016785325.1 Chascanopsetta lugubris
ACTGCACCGGGGACAAATCCTGGCTCTGCTGAGAGAAACCTTGGATCAGACCTGGTCCAGCAGTCTATATCTGCCGGAGACAGGTTGTTCCCCTCTCGCCTGATGCTATTACTGTTGCCTTTGTATCTGCAGCTCAGTCTGAATTAGATCACTGGCCCACGCTGGGTCTTATAACCGGCCGTCAGATGCAGGGAGACCGTTCCTTCCGAGAAATCAGAGCTAAACTCTTACACTCCTTGGTCCTCATCAGCCCAAAGGAGCGCAGAGCAGAGGAGTTTATAGAAGAGGCTCGTGATTATATTTAGAGTGTTACTACAGCTAATCAGCCCTTTGATCATGTGATGGACAGACGTGTTACACAGAGGTTGCGTTCGGACTTTGCTTACCTCTCTAAATAACTTTTAAAAGCGGGAAGAAATGCGAAGTTTTAAACTAAATCTAAGGTTTTCCTTGTTGATACGACAGGGTTGTGGCATGGTTCTGTGAGGCTGAACCAAGTCAACCAGTGAACCCACGTTACAATATCAGTATATTTGTTTGCATATTTTCCGTATATTTATTTGCACGAACTCACTAACATGTGTCCCCTAAACACCTTTTATTGAGCTTATTAATATTGTTATTATCATTGTTGTCATTATTACCTTACTTATTTGATTATATTTATTTCATTTCAATTATTTCAATTAGTCCATTTTTTCCCATTTTAATCTTGTACATTTTCTTGAATAATCAAAAACAATTTGTTGTGCATTTAAGAAAATAACTTTGTGTCAAATCAGCAGTTTAGATGAAAACACAAAGATAAATTATGTGATTTTTACTTGTGAAAGTGAAAAAAAAATGTAGAGTCGAGATGGATGGATGATGGATGGATGATGGATGATGGATGGATGGATGGATGATGGATGATGGATGGATGGATGGATGATGGATGATGGATGGATGGATGGATGGATGATGGAAGGATGGAAAAAAACAACAAAACTGTCCTGAGTTTTATGACAAATAACCTGAGACCATCTCCATGTGTCTTTTACAGAATGAGTTCTACTCTGGTCAGACGAACCATCGTGGCCTTTGATCTACAAGTCAAGACTTAAATACAGTATCTGTTCGAACTGACAGGACTATTTCAGGGACCGTGCTTCATTAGTGTTGGCTCCGCCTCCTCCTCCTCCTTCGGGACCTGAAGCCTCTGGCAGTGAGAGGATTTCACCTGCTGACGACAACTTGGCAGCGACGTCAGTCACCTCAGAGGTTAGTGTGACACTCGGGTTTATTTGTGTGTGTGTGTGTGTGTGTGAGAGAGAGAGAGTTGACAGAGGAGGCTATTTAACCCCGAGGCCTCACTGACGCTGACACTGGACATGGATGTGACTGGTGTTAAGAAAGGATGATGAAGGGGAAGTTTGCAGACATTCAAACACATTTTACATCAGAGTCCATCAGCATGAATTTAATTATCCAACTCTCGTATCACTTTTTATGTAAATGTTGCATCTTTAATTCATCATCCATTGGATTACTCTTAAACAGATGATTCAGCAATTCAACAATTACATACTGACATTTCTATTATTTCATAATATAATAATCGCCTGAATTAATATTTTTTTTCCAATTTCCCTTAAATAAGATCAATAATGTATGTTTACACGAGGAGCGGGTCCCCTCTACGGGGGCCGCCATGTTTTTACCGAAGCCCAGAGTGGACATACTAAGCATCTTTTGTGTTTTAATGACAGCTGAAGTCGACCACAGGTTCTCCTGCATGTTCAGGGTGAGGTGATGGATACAACACGCAACTTCACCTCTAGATTTCAGCAAATCTTACACACTGCACCTTTAAAGGGTCGTTTTTAAAGATCGATCCATTATCAGATTTAAATAATCGGCTACATAGAAATGTGACTAAGTGGTGAACTTACCACATACCATTATTGGATAATATGAGTCTGAACATCATGAATAGTTTCCTCACTTTAAATAGAAGTTACATCACCATGTCACAACACATTTACCATACATTAATCTTCTTAGTGCCACACTGGAGTTCACCGTGTCATGGCATCGTGCGCGCGCACACACACGCGCACACACACGCGCACACACACACACACACACAGGAAGCGGCAGGAAACAGAGGAGCAGCAACACACAGGTTTTATTCTGGACGGAGGATGAAGAGCAAGTCAGAGACAAAAAGCTGCAGTGTGAAGGCAACGAGGTACACAGAGTCTCAGGCACATTATTCTCTCCTGATGAAGACGAAACTCTTCAGTCAGCGTCTCACAACATTCCAAATGCACAGGCGTCGATCATGTTTTATTCCGACTCTAACAAAAGTAGCTGGGGCCTACGTCGAGAGGGCGCGGGACGGATCGGTCCGGAGTTTCCTTTTTTATTTCGATTTTGATATCACTGGCTCCACGATCTTGTTTCCGGTCAGGAAGTGCCACACGCCGCCGCGGTAGAACTCATTTCCAAACGAGTAGAGGAGAGCGTTGAAGATCGGATTCGTCTTCGCCACCACCGGGAGAACCTGAGCGAGGAGGAAACGAGAGCGTCGGGAATGATCCGTTTTTTTAAAAGGTCGTGCCAAAAGGTCGAGAAATACACAGGAGGCGCGAGTCGCGTCGTATCCTCTCTTCAGTCACTCACCATCCGCAGCTTCGGCGACACGACCTTCACGTTCTCGAAACAGGCGTAGATGCACATGAGGACGTACGGACCCCAGCACATCAGCATGACCCTCAAGGGCAAACTGGTGTTAAACTAGCAAACAAAGATGGCTTCATTAGTACAGAGGAGGCCAGTGTTACTGGCAAGTTACTTTAAAAGGTGCAGTGTGTAAGATTTGGTGACCCCTAGAGGTGAAGTTACATGTTTGCATCCATCACCTCAACCCTCACCCTTCTGAGCATGCAGGAGAACCTATGGTAGACTTCAGACGTCCACTCTGGGCGACATGGCAGCCCCCCGTAGAGAGGACCCCGCTCCTCATGTACATATACATTAAAGGGCTCATTTAGGTGATTATAAATTCATGCAAATGTCAGTAAATAATTGTTTTGCGATGTTTTTGGAAGTGACAAAAATGACAGAAATCTTACACAATGCACCTTTAAAAAAAAAAAAAAAATATTCTTAATGAGTGAAAAGTCATGTTTGTACTTCCTGTGCAAAAACTCCACCTTCACATTGTCTGAGCTCATCATTGTTGCATCTATCTCTTTGGCTGTTTATGTTGGTGTTTGAGCACCCGCCCACCTCCGCCTCTGATTGGCTCACCATGACATATCACTCTACCTTAGCCAATCAGCATCACTTACCCCATTCCCTCCCATCATTGATGAGACACATGAAGTCCAGCTCAATCAAGAGAACAAACATATGTAGGTAGTGGATGTGAATATGTGTGTTTACTCTGTGGTGATGGATCTTCTTGAAGTGTTTGTAGATGGAGTCGTAGCAGGACATCATGGTGAGAGCAGGGAACGTCAGGTAGAGCACCACCAGGGTCAACATGTAGGTCACATAGTCTCTGTGGAGGAAGTGGGGAATATAACACCTGCAAACATGACACAGCACTTTCTGTTCTCTCTCTCTCTCTCTCTCTCTCACTCTCTCTCTCGCGCGCGCTCTCTCTCGCACTCTCTCTCTCTCTCTCCACCTGTCTCCTCTGGTGTAGTCCAGCGTGCAGCAGGTCCTCATGGGCTCGAAGTCGTACACGCCCCATCCCATGAGAGGAACCGCCGCCCAGAAGATGGAGAGAACCCAGATGATCCCGCTCATCGTCAGAGTCGTGCTCCAGAACAGTTTCTGTCCTGCAGAGGGAAAAATACGTGGTGAGTGAGAACACTCAGAAATTCGATGTATTATATAATACATACTTTTACTCTGTGGTGCTGTAAGTTGAATAGTTACAAGCCTGCTGGTGATAGTATGTACTCACTGGTGCAGTACTGGTGATAGTATGTACTCACTGGTGCAGTATTGGTGATAGTATGTACTCACTGGTGCAGTACTGGTGATAGTATGTACTCACTGGTGCAGTACTGGTGATAGTATGTACTCACTGGTGCAGTACTGGTGATATCTGTCCCAAGCGATGGCAGCCATGAAACTGATGGAGGCCAGGACTGATATCATCCCCTGGAAGCCATGAAGGCCACACCCATCTTGACCAAAGGGCCAATATCTAAAGACAACAATCAAAGTAGCATCATACTCTATTAAACAGAGTAGAATCACATTAATAAAAAACATGTACATAATATGACAACTAAAGGCTACAAATGTAAATAAGTCATGTTTTGGAAAGTTTTTTTTTTCTATCTATAACGATCTGACACATCATGACAGATTTTCATAAAAATCAACAATAAAACAAAAAAATACATTGAAAAAATATCTTACAAGGTGTCAGATTCAACTTGAACCCGTTTGGGTGTACATTCCCATGCCCAACACAGTTTCCCCCAAAATAAGCCACGCCCCCTGGAGGCTCATCACCTCATAGTAACAGTAGGTAACAAGGTTATTTACAAAGATCCACAAGTGTATCATCATAAATACATAAATATCAGGGACCTTGGGACAAAAATCTGTATTATTATGAACTATTGTGGACCATGTGGAGTATCTGGAGAACTTTAACCACTTAATAATATATGTATGAGGAATCATTCACTGTTAAAGTGTTGCATTGTTTTGTTTAGCTCCGCCTCTCGGTTCCACACCGTGAAATCAGAGGGTTAGATAACAGGTTTGCAGCAAGTGAACAAAGTGGATTGTAGTTTGGATTATGAAACTCAGGGGCTTATTGAGGAGCCGGTGGTGCCAAGAGGCCGATATCAAACACTGAGCCTTGTTCTGAGAGGGGAGGGGGCGGCGCTAGGAGTGGGTGGGTGGGTATTACTGGAGGAAGTGCAGGGATCGGAAAAAAGTGCGTGCTGAGGGAAAATGAGATCTCTGTGGTAATAATACCTGAGGTAGCTGGCGTAAGCGGCTGTGAGTCCGTTGATGTTGAGGCTGAGGTCGGCGATGGCCAGGTTGAAGACGAAGAAGTTACTGGGATTCCTCATTTCCTTCACGGTGAGGAAGGACACGATGCTGATGGCGTTCAGGAGGAAGCCCAGCATCCCTGACACACAGAGGGAGGGGGAGAGAGAGAGGACACATATCATTATCTTATTGATTTACTCATTTCTAAATGACTATTCTTGTAAACATTTAATGAAGTCATATTAAGCGCACATTTGTTTTCTTTTAATATAGAACATCGCCAAAAACGTTTAACCCCACAAAGTATTTTCTAATAAAAGGCCAAAGGTATAGGCAGGTAAATTTTTAATATAAGTAAGTAAGTAAACAAATAAACAAATAAATAAGGGACAACAAATGACTGACATTTAATTTAATTCCCAATACTTTATCACTGGCAATGATTCAGGCTGTAAAGTTTATAGACTGATGCACCATCAGACCACGTTGGGGAGGTTTAAAGGTGCAGTGTGCAGGATTTATAGACATCCAGTAACCTTTTCACTATCATACTCTGTGTTACTGTATGATTTTAAAATTGCCCTTGAAGTCTTACGGCTTTAAAACTTGGAATAAACCACATACACTTTTTTAAGTGTTTTTATTATTAATTTTTGGCATGGTAACCATGAAATGAACTAATGTGTTGATTTCTATGTTCATCAATCATTTTGAGTGTTTGGCCCACATGGTAGGCCCCTGGTGACATTTTTTTTTAAATTTATTTTTTATGTAAGAGCCTTTTAACCTTTAAAAAAATAATAGTAATTACATTTCAAACATCAGACACAGACTACTATCATATTAAAACTGAATATTTTTGAATATTGTTTTTAAATCATATCCAGATCAGTGCAATGTCACACGGTGCACTGTCCCTTTAATCAGACTACAAACATGTCTCCCAGCAGCAGCAGCAGCAGTGGCAGCAGCAGCAGCAGCAGCACTCACCTCCCACCAGCAGCGCGGTGCCGAATGTAAACATATCAAACTCCGTGAAGCCCTCCGGTAACGTGTAGGCGGCCATGATGAGGAGACGCTGCTCACACACACACCCACACACACACACACCGACACACACACACTCACACAGGTGTAAATGTAAATACAATCAAGAGAGAGAGAGAGAGAGCGGCGCAGAGCAGCGTCTCCTGCAGAGCGACGCCTTTATAAAGCCTCTTTCACGTGAAACAGCATAAAAGCGCTAATCTGCGTAAAAAAGCTCCAACAACAATCCGCACAGGAATTTCCTAACGAGCTCAAGGTCAGTCCGCAGAAGGTGCGCGGGCTCGATGCGCAGACGGTTGGACGTGACAAGTTTGAGAAGGGAGAAAGAAAGTTTGGGCCCTTCAGAGGAAGTGGTCCTCTTTCACCTCATTCTTCTGTTTGATAAGACAGACGGGGAGAGAGACAGGTGCATCATGGGAAATGTAGTCCTCGGGTGGAGGAGGAGGGGGGATTGGAGAGTGTGAAACCATCCTCAGACCTTCTGTTCTTTCATCTTAAATGAGACCTTTGTGTTTCCATGAGGAGCAGGTGGCGGCCATGTTGCACCACCGTGTCTTTGTACAGAGGCCCAGAATGGACCAACTTAATGTCTTTTGAATTTTAATGTAAACTGAAGGCCAGTAATTGTAAAAAAAATTTTAAAAAATCCTGAAAAAACTCAGGATTTTATTTTTTATTTTCTTACTTTTATTTATTGATCTCATTGATTGTGTTCACGTCTTGATCTCGACCTCCTGACCACGTCAGAAACCAGGACAGTAGAAAAGTGACCTTTGTCTCTGGCCGCAGCCTCGCAGCTTTTAAAATGCAACATTTGGGCAGAGTCTGATTGCTCCACTAATCTGAGCACAGATTACCACAAACTCATTAACTATGAAGTAATGATGTGTCCCAATGGACTTATAATACCCCCTTTTCTCTCAAACTGCCCCATGTTGTCCTGAGCTGCACGGCCCATTCAGGCCCAGGCCTCATGTCGGGGAGGGGACGACCACAATGTGTCAGTGAAAGCGTTTGCTCGGGGGCCGAGGCAGCAGAACGAGGTCAGGCAGGAAACGTGCGTAAACTCTGCCATGGTTTCACAATGCAGAAGTTCAATTAAAGCACTGGGTTAATCTGAGTGACGAAATGATCGGCGGCTGGATTAAAAGTGGATTGATCAACTGGTAGAAATTGCGATTTAAACCTATTGTAGACTCTCTATAATCTCCATCAACTCTTATAATGTACCTTTATCTGTAAATATGTTTGTCTAATGGCAACGTTATCCATGAGTTTACATAATCAATATGCTTTATTTTTTTTTTAATTCCTTACAAAGGTTGTTGCAGCCACTAACCTTTGTAAGGAATTAAAAAAGATAAAGAAATCAATTGTGCGCCTGTTGTTGCCTGTTGGAAATGTTAAAATGACATCATCATAATCTGCTGCTGTTGTGACCAGATAAAGGTTTTAGTGTTGAAACTCCGCTCACAGCTGCAGACTCCGGAACGTGAGGACGACCCATAACTTTATTATTTTCTTTATATAGATCTGTGAACAGATCGTTGCAATGATGTTATTAATGTGGAATTAAATATGCAGAATTCTTTTCAGATAAAATAACATTACATTTGTATTATTTACAAATAAAATTCTCAACAGGTGAGGATTAATGTCTGATAACAATAGGAATACAATAATCTGATTTAAATAACTTGAAGACAAATACTCTATAGAATGTTTTTGAGTTATAATTCTAATTCCATATCTCAAAATCCTTTCACTTTTTGTTTGTTTACGATAGTTGTACTCTGTATCTATGACATTTTCACAAGCTGTACCTAAATATGACATTTAAAAAAAGTAACACTGTTTTTTAAATATAGATTTTTTAATGTCACCATACTTTTCTGATGTTTTTTACCCCAAGATAAAATATAAGCTCCATCTTTGCCCCTTTGTTTCCAAGACGTGTCCTTCTGTACAGGTCACACTGTTCGTGTGGGATGGAGGCGTGGAGAGGTGCATGATGGGAGTTTTTTGTCCCTCTGGTCCTGCACAGAGCCACATTTATTAATAAGAGACAGCAAGATGACTGGATTAAAGGATTTACAATCCTGCCAGACAGAAACATCGTTAAACCTCTGCACCTGTGGAAAAGCCTCGTACTGAGAGAACGCGTCTGTCGCACACGAACTGTGTCATTATTACTGTTGTTGTTGTTATGATTATTATCATTAGAGAGCTTATGCACAACAGATCATTATTACATCACTTTTGGATTTGTATCAGAGAGAGAGAGCACATTTCTATGATAAGCATGTCCCTTTTAAAATATTACACATTATGATAATGTATCTATTCATTTTATTTCATTATTATCTCATTATGTCAATATAAATGAAGAATAATGTGATGTTGTCCACATTGTTAATTAATTGTCTTTACAGTTTGAAGCTGTTTACATGAACATGGGAAACCCACTGCCATCTAGTGGCCATTTGAGACACTGATCTGCAGCCATCGTGTACACCACATTCTTTCAGAGAGCAGTACTTAACGTTTCATGGATCATGATAGAGATAAAAATCACTGTGTCTTGTCCTGTGAGACCAGGATGTGAAAATGATCTGTGGCCATGACAACAATGTACTTTCACTTTTACCATGTTTTACTATTACCAACTGCAGTATTTTAAGTATATGCCCTTAGTAATCAAACAAAACTGCTGAGTCAAATTATTCTTAAAAAAGCCTGAAAAACAAAGAAAATACTTGAAAAGATTCATCTCGTCGGGTTTTGTTTATTTCCATTTTCATCTTTCTATCTTCACACAATGTAAGTGCTGTCATTTCCCTGATGGTCCGGTCCACGATTAACTATCCAATCAAACTATTGCAAATCAATTCCGCCCGCATGGACAAAAGTGAAACGCTCGCAGCCTATCAGCTTCCAGGAAGCTATGGTCTAATCGTGTGAATGAAAATAACCCAAGTCCCTGACTAATCCCCGCCTATCCTTTTTATCTGAGGATTCAGACGAGCGGCAGCAGCAGTATGGAGCTGTCCGCCTACAGAACCACAGCCATGCAGCCCACGTCCTGTTAGACCCAGTCGGCGCCGCCTCCTGTTGGAACTGTAGTTTAGTCGCATAGTGTTTAGCAGCTCGCCGTAGAGAAGATGAGTCGACGTTTTGCTGCTGCTTTTTGCCTGGCGTTAGCTTTTCTTCTTCCCGCGTCGGGAACTTCATGTCCCGCTCAGTGTAGCTGCTTCTTCCACAAACTGAGTGATGGATCCAAAGCAAGGTAAAGGACCAACAGTCCATGTTTGGATTTTTTTATTGCATCCTGTTATTGTTTTCATGTGTGCAGGACCGGGTGTTTATTCCTGCAGCTTTCCTCTCTTCTGTCACTCCATGTAGTGGAGGATTAACTTGGAGTTGCTCTTTAATCTCCTTTGCTTGTTACTGAACAATAGGTTACTACGTTCATCGAAGCTTATTTCTATCTGAAATGAATTTGGAAGATGTATTATTCTAGTCATGAAAATCTGTGTGGCTTAAGCTCAGAAAGTATTGTGGGTTTATACAATTTTTTAAATTTTATTTCCTCTTGCAGGAGCGTGCTTTGCAATGATCCAGAAATCACCATCATCCCTCCCAACTTCCCCACGGACACGTCCAAGCTCCGCATCGAGAAGACGGCCATCTCCAGGATCTCCAGCAACAACTTCCACTACCTCAACAACCTGGAGTTTCTCTGGATGTCCTTCAACTCTCTCAACTCGCTGAACGTCGACAGTTTCCGGGGCCTCTACAACCTGGACGAGCTCCGGCTGGACGGCAACGCCCTGTCCTCGTTCCCCTGGGAGTCCCTGAGCGACACCCCCAACCTGAGGCTGCTCGACCTGCACAACAACAAGATCTCCAGCGTCCCCGCCGAGGCCACCACCTACATCAAGAACATCACTTATCTGGATTTATCCAGCAACAGCCTGAGCACCGTCCCGGCTGACGTCCTGACCATGTGGCTCAGCGTGAAGCCGCCTCAGGACTCGGATTCCTCCAAACTAATTCTAGGTGAGGGACAAAATGTCCGCGTTCGTTTCGCACGAGAACCGCTTCTTTGACGCCATGACGCAGGGATTAGTCTAATTTGAGTTATTGTGTGCAGTGTGTCAAGTTGTCAGACTAATGCATCTTCCGCCCACAAGGTCTTAGAGTAAAATGTACTTGTTGGCGTGAGAGTAAATCCCGCGGACGGATGTAGTGACGGTGGTTCCTGACGGCATGCGTTTCCTCTGCAGGGCTTCACGACAATCCTTGGGCCTGCGACTGCCGCCTGTACGATCTGGTGCAGTTCCAGAAGAGCCCGTCGTCGTCCGTGGCTCTGATCGACCCCAGGCTGAGGTGCGCTGATCCAGAGAGCCTCTCGGGGGTTCTCTTCACCGAGGCGGAGCTGCAGCGGTGCCAGGGCCCCCGGGTGCACACGGCCGTGGCTCGCGTCCGGAGCTCACTGGGCAACAACGTCCTGCTCCGCTGCGGCACGGTCGGGGTGCCCATCCCTGAGCTGTCGTGGAGCCGCGCCGACGGCAAGAAGATGAACGGCACCGGTGAGTGTGGTAACCGCTGTCCAATTAGATTCAAGATGTTCTGTTTGTGCCTGGCTGCTTATACCTCTGCTTATTTTGATGTTCAGTTCAGGAGGAGATCTCACAGGAGGGCATCATCTGGTCCATCCTGAGCGTGCCCGCTGTCTCGTACCGCGACTCCGGGAAATACGTGTGCAAAGCGAGCAATTTCGTCGGCACCGCTGACGCCATCATCTCCTTGGTGATCACCGATTCTTTTCGCTCCGAGGAGACGGCCGGCGGAGTGTCCAAGAGAAACAGAGGTAAGAAACCTGGTGGCATCGGAAGAGCGGCGTACCAGGAGAAACTTATCGCCAGATACGTCCCTCCGCCAACCACCACCGCCGGACAGCCCGTCATCGAACCCCTAAATGGTCGAGGTGTGACGGGGAAGTATGAGATCGAGAGCTACAGCGTCTCCGATGGTTCCTCTCAGGGAGGCAAGGAGTCGAACCTGCAGAGGCCGGTGGAAGCGGACGCTTTGAGTAACTTGGCCGCCAACGCCTCCTCCTTGCAACAAGCCCCGGAGAAAAGGATCGTGCGCTCGGTGAAGGTGATCGGCGACACCGACCACACGGTGTCTTTGAACTGGCGAGCGCCCACGGCCACTAACACCACAGAGTTCAGTGTGCTGTACGCTATATTTGGCGAGAGGGACATGCGTCGGATCAATGTGGGCGCCGGCAAGAACCGCATCACCATAGACGGCCTTGTGCCCAAGACCAAGTACATTGCCTGCGTTTGCGTCAAAGGCCTGATCCCGAAAAAAGAGCAGTGCGTAATCTTCTCAACAGATGAGGCGGCCAGTGCGAGCGGCACTCAGAAGCTTATCAACGTGGTGGTGATAACGGTGGCCTGTGTCATTGCCGTGCCGCTGACGCTCATCGTGTGCTGCGGCGCGCTGAAGAAGCGCTGCCAGAAGCTGCTGGGGCGGCAAACCAAGGACATTCAGGACTCGTACGTCACGTTCGAGACCCTCGGCCCCGCCACCAAAACCAAAGGGATGGAGGGCGAGTACTTGACCAGGATGAACGCCGACGAATCCAACCGGCTGCTCTCTGCCCGGTCCAGCGTTGACTCCGAGGCCACAGCCAGGACTGAGGGGCCACCCAACGAGTACTTCTGCTAAAACCAAACGTGGGCCTCGAACCTCCGGAGGATGCACTTTGTTCTATTACAGCCTGTGATGGGAGTAGATCGTCTGTAGAGCTGCAGGCGACCAAAACACTCCACTGATCCTCCCATGGGGGTCTTGAGAGGACACTGGTGGCTCTGCCAGCATCAGATGTACCAACCTGTTTTACAGCCTTGTGGGAATCAAACCCATCATTTTAACGGTAGGCAGCAAAAAAGGGAAAATATTCTCAATGATGGTTCTGTTATTGTAAATGTACATAACTCACTTTTTTTTTTTTTTAACTCTTCATGCACTTTTAAAGGTAATGTTTCGGAGCGGATTGTCATGAAATGTTGCCCTACACTGTTAAAGATCCAAATATGTTTTTTTTTTCATGTTCAAGTTTCTTATTTTATTTTAAACTTTATTTAAAAGAATAATGAGTCAGCAGTTATTAGTCTTTTTTTGTATTTATTTTGTTGATGTGCCGGCCTGACCTTTGGGTCCAAAACCTCAAAACTCATAACACATTTACATTTTTTAAGGTGTAATTATATGTGACCTGAAATATACATGTATGTGTGTATAAATGTACTGTACAAAAATAAATATTTTTTTATACTGACACATGTTTATGGGCTCTTATCTCACATTCTTCATTTGATCTTAACTCTTTCCCCCTTGTTACTTGTTTCAGCACATGATGACCTGTGTCTTTCACTTTAGCCTTAATTGGCTTTGAGATCCTATTGACACATGGCAGCACGTGACTGTGCCGAGTTGATCAGGTTAAAGTTGCAGTGTTTAGCGACATCCACGGGTGAACTCGCACATTGCAGCTCAATATCCCTCACAGCTCCCTTTCCTTCCAAGAGAATAAATGGCAGATGTCATTTAAACTCAAAAGATGTCAAGTTTGTCCAGTCTGGGCTTCTGCAAAAACATGGCTGCCTCCGTGGAGAGAACCAGGTAATTATACACCTCATTATCATTTATTTGGAATGATCTTCATTTTACGTACTGGACCTTTACAGCGCATTGTGAGCATTTTGTTAACCTGAGCTGCCGACCTTCTTTAAACGCATGATCAAAACAAATCTTCATGACGGAGATTATTTTGTCATTTAAACAGACGTTCGGTTCTGACGTGGATTTATTATTTTTTTTAAGCCTTTGTGTTTGTTACGCAAGTCGAGGGAAAGATTAACAACAAAGAATCCATCATTCTAATCGCGTAAGAACAGGGAGCTTGTGTGTATTGCAGAACATCTTGAAATATTGATTGAAAAATAATTGTCTGTATCCACACTCTCTCGTTACACTGATTCGCTTTGAACAACCTAAGAGACGACCAGTGTTCTGATTATTGAGGTCAGGTTACTGTCCTCTCCAGACATCTGTCTCCCTGCAGCCCTCCCTCCCTCCCCACAGTGCTAAGCCCGATGGGCCCCGGCTCACTTAACACACGAGAGGCCTCCTGGCGTGTCAATCAATGAGTGCGGGGTTGCGGGGGGAGATAAGAATTTAGGCCAAAGCAAAGTATTCCAGGGTCATATACCTGAACGCAGAACAGTACAATCAAACACACCTGACCTAGTTTAGGTGTAAAAACATTACTTTCCTGCTCGTAAACAGATCAGACAGACAGTCATTTGTATCAACAAAGGGAACCATTGCTATAAATACACCTTTCCCCTGTGTGTCAAATGTAATTTAGTGTCTTAAGGGTTACGTCAGTGGGGATTAAGGTAATAGGCTTTCTCCTGTACAGGCCATGAGCATGTCCAGCCCACACAGGCCTATTTCACATGCTCCCCCACTGGAACATGGATGCATCGTGTCTCCTACTGCACATCGCTTTGGTCTTTCATCTCGTCACATCTGGATCATCGACTTGTGTGGATGGATGCTCCTGCACGGATGACAACTTGGGAAGGTCTGTCCAAGAAGTATACCATATGTTGTTGTTGTTCCGAGAGTAGCCTGCTGATCAAGCTGTGCTCGTTTATACTAATGCTATCCGTACGTTTGAGCAAACACTAGCCTGACTTAGCATGGTAAGTTAGCATGTTTTTCGTCTAAACACATCCTCCGTTACCCTCTTAGGTCTTTACTGTGTATGGAAACCTCCATGGGTCGCATCCCGGACGATATCCCGGAGAACTTCACGAAAATCCGAATCGAAAACTGCCACCTGACAGAGCTGCCGCCGGGATCTTTCTCCAAAGTTAGCACCTTGGAGTTTCTCTGGCTGAATTTCAACGACATCACCCTGATGAACATCAAAAGTCTGGAAGGCCTCGCCAGCCTGACGGAGCTGAGGCTGCAAGGGAACAAGCTGACCTCGGTCCCATGGACGGCATTTCAGGACACGCCCAAAATCAAGATTCTGGACCTGAAGCACAACCGGCTGGACGTTCTCCCCGAATATGCTCTGAGACACTTACCTGTCCTGACCTATTTAGATTTATCCTCCAATCGGCTGAGCATCATATCGAGAGATGTCTTCCTGAACTGGCCACTTTACCAAACGGCAGAGAGAACATGGGGTAAAGAGGGCGTGGTGTCAAACGTGGTGTTGGCTTTGCACGACAACCCCTGGCTGTGCGACTGCCGCCTCAAGGGCTTTGTGGAATTCATCCGGACGATCAGCGCGCCCATCATTCTGATGAACTCGTATTTGAAGTGCTCAGGCCCCGCCCCCCGGGCTGACAAGTATTTCCACGAGATCCAGCTGAAAACGTGCACGGGGCCCTCAGCCTCCGCCCCGCAGACTAACATCACTTTACCTCTCGGGGCAAATGCAACGCTCACATGCTTAGTCAAGGCCAGACCAGGCCCGAGCATCCAGTGGATGTACAGCATGAAGATTAAAAGGGGATTTGTCGGTAAGATTCTTTTTTTATATGACTAGCATCCATTAAATCTGCTGCTGGAGCACTTAGCGAGGTAGTCCCGCAACCTTCAGGCTGAATCTGCATTATCGAATGAGAGAAATTGTGTCTCTTCTTTGCAGTAACCGAGACTCACGTAGACGCAGAGACCATCTCCTCCCAGCTGCTCGTCCCCTCTCTCCACCTGGCCGACCGAGGCCTCTACACCTGCTCGGCCAACAACTTCCTCGGCAACTCGTCCGTGAACATCACGGTCGACATCTTATCCTCCAGCTCCTCCGCGCCGCTCCCTCCGCCCGTCCCCATGCTGTCGTCGGAAGACGGCGCTTTCATCGACATCCGCATCGCCAAGCAGACGGTGTACGGCATCACCCTGGAGTGGTACGCGGCAACAGACAATCCCGCCGAGAGCTGGTTCACCATCCACTTTGGCAAGTTTGATTCACGCAAAAAGGAGACCATCTACATCGGCCCCGGCATCAACAGCTATTCCGTCACGGACCTGCTTCCTCTCACAAAGTACGAGGTGTGCGTGACCCTCAAGAACCATCCGCCCAGGGAAGACCAGTGCATCGTGTTCGTGACGGGGAACGACATCAGCCAACTGGAGCAGAGAGAGAGGCTCATCCACATCGTGGTCATCGTGTGCGCTATGGTGCTGGCAGTGCCGGCGGGGATGTATGCCTGCACCACAGAGGCCAGGTTCAGCTGCGTGGAGCAATGCATGGACCTGTGGAGGAGGAGGAAGCGGGGGAACGACGAGAACATGCCGAGGACACAGCGACAGGGCACGTTCGACAGTCTGCAAGCAAACAGCGAAGAAGGCTTGTGCAGGGACTCGGAGGAACAGCCCAGAAAGAAGGCGAAAACTGAGGCGAGACCTAAAGGAGGAAGTGCGGCTCATCTGTACTAGACTCGCAAAATGTGAATGTAACTCAGAGTGGAACCACAATTTGTGCCTCAGCCCAGCTAAGACCAACACTGGCATAGCAAGAAGTAGACTCATAGATAAAAACCTTTCCACAAAACCTGGTCCAAACCCTGACATCCCCAACACTGGCACCAATGCCAACTTTGATTCTAACCAATACCCAAAATAACCAGTGCAATCAGCCTGATTACATTTGAAACTGGAAAACAAATAGACGTACAGTCTGAGGTGCCTTCTCGCATTGCCAAACATATAGCCAACACAAGGCTACCCTGTTTGGTAATGTGGTCTTTCTAGAAATGTTTGATAGATTTCTTTCTTTTTTTAAGTTTAACTGGTGTAGCCTCCTGAAAATGCTGGTAATTTATCAATTAGTAGATGAATTTGCTGAGGAATTATTAATGGTAAGAGATTAAATGTGTGTGTGTTGGGGGCAGGGCTTGCAGACACTGATTTATTGTGTTTATTTATAGGTGTGCAGGAGTAGGGGACACGAGGCTGGGGGTCAAATGTTTGGAGGGATAATGGACAGGGAAACGCTTGGGAACCACTGACCCAACTAACTAACTAACTAACTGACTGACTAACTGACTTGCTAATTAACTAATAGATCCTTATCCGAGCTGCAACACAGTAACCCTAACCCTAATTTAACCTCAAACCTTCTTTCAACCCTAACCCCAACATAACCCCAACCCTAAACCCTCACAGGAACCCGAATTGCATACCACAATACCCAATCACTTTAACGCTACTTCCAAACCACAACACTAGCTGTAACCCCAATGCCAAACGGAACTATATCTTTAGCCCCCGCCCACTTAACATCAAGGAGTTCTTTATTTTTCAATAAGAAATAACAAAGGTGCTATTCCTTCAATTTAATGTTAACACATGATAAATGGTTATATCTTTAAAAATCACATTCTGTTGATCCTTATTTATTCTAAATGTTCATTCTTGTTCAGGATGTTTGTGCATTTGATATTTATATTTATTTGTTTTCTAATATTTTGATACTGGACACAAACATAGCCATTTCCTGATCTGTAAACATCACAAACTGTTTTTCATTGTCACCTCCACAATATTGAATTGTAATAATTAATTATGCATTTAAGCTTTCCGACATGCTTTAAGTGTTTTGCTGTTGCTTTTCATTTTCATAGTCCAGATTTGTTTGTCTTGTAATGGGATAAAAAATGATGTTGGATGGATTAAAGTGAAGCCAGAGATGAATGCTGAGACATTCTCTGATTTTTCAGCACAATCACTTAGAGGATTTGTTGCATAATCAGCCCCCCCCGTGCATTCAGACGTACGTACACTCATAAGAAGATTAAAGTGATTCATTCTGAGTCCCTGTCAGCAGGACATGATATTTCCATTTACGAACAATGTCTGTGTATGAGTCATGCACCAGCAGCATTTACTTTGTTCAATTCATTATATTTAAATTGCTTAGATTAGTTGTTCACCCATACAGAGTTCATTATCGTTATACATAACAGCCATATGAACAGGTGTTAATTCATGATAAGTATGGAAATGCCTCTATTTCATGCAGTGATAATAAAACCACAAATGAAGGAAATCAGTTTTATAACACACGATTACATCATTTAGGTTGTTTTCACTTTACTAACATGTATGAGTGTTTCATTTAAGGTATTTTTTAATTTCATGGGACACTTTAC
>JAFBJT010109193.1:30451-47941 GCA_016785325.1 Chascanopsetta lugubris
TGTGTGTGTGTGTGTGTGTGTGTGTGTGTGTGTGTGTGTGTGTGTGTGTGTGTGCTGCAACCAAACCATGTCCTTCACCCTACTTCTGCATATCAGCTGCAAAACCAACACAATTCCCCGTCTCTAAGGAGGTTGCTGTAAACAATGTGAGACCCCCGCTCAACCTGTGCAGTCTGTTTTATCGCCTCTATCCTCTGGATACAATCCGCACACGCTTTTTTTCCTTCTTTCCCTGAAACAATACAAATTAAAGTCAGCTTGCGAAATATAGGACACATCCTCTGGTTGGAGCGGAAACCTGCGAGATTTGACTTCACCGTCATCATTTCCATGCTCATTGTCTATGTATCTCGCTCCTGACAATCAACAAACCAGCTTTTTCTGATCTTTTATTCCTTCACTCAGCGCCCCCGCCCCCCCCCACACACACACACACACACACAAAACCCTTCAGACATGGTAAATAAATGATAAAAATGAGAACAACACTAACTGTTGACATAAATCACCTCTCTGGATTATTGAGTTTGAAGCCGGGACTCCAGCTTTAATCAGGATTTGGCGGATGAATATGAATCTTGAAGATAGAACCCCGGGGAATAAGTAAAGACATCCTCGTAAATGATTCCTTTTGAAAAATCCTGGGACTGTAGCTGCTGGGTTTCTGTCATGGAGCTGCAGATCAACACAAACAGCATTGGATGTATCGGTAAAGAGACAAGCTGATGTATTACCTTCCCGGGAGGTGGGTGGGTGGACCAGCTGAGCGGAGATGCTTGATAGAAACTGGTCAAATTAAATTAAAGTGGAAAAAGACAAATTACAAAGGATTAGCGCCCATAACCATTGTCTCTTGGTTCCTTAAATGTTTTTAGTTTCCTCAAAGTATTTATGTGAGTCTAGACCTGCTCAATATATGATGAATGTCCTGAGATAACTTCTCTCGTGATTCGGTACCACATATAAAACTGACTTTACTCCATAATGTCCTCCGCTCTCACTTTTCAGACTGTTTGGTTCATAAGTCTGCTTCGTTCCCGGCACCGGATCCAATGGTTCTCTTGGGTAATTGCTCGTATTGTCAGGGAGACGACAACATTTCTCTTCTTCCCA
Organism: Chascanopsetta lugubris; assembly: GCA_016785325.1. Lineage (NCBI taxonomy): Eukaryota > Metazoa > Chordata > Actinopteri > Pleuronectiformes > Bothidae > Chascanopsetta > Chascanopsetta lugubris. Next base: position 31,565 of record JAFBJT010109193.1, read on the forward strand.
CTGCAAAGCCAACACAAATCCTCGTGCTAACAGCTCTACCAAACACTTACAGGACTTCTGTGTGTTCATGCAGCACAAAGAGTTTCGATTAATGATTCCCTCAGCTCCTACCGTGTCATCAAAACCACTTTAATTTATTCTGAATTAACGGCATGGTTGCAGTGGAGCTGCCTCCTCCGTTTTATTTTATGGGACATATCTTATTTTATTTGATTATTTTCATTTACCAAAAACGTATTTCCTCTCATTTGCGCACTTCCTGTAGTTCAGCCTTATGTTGAAGTTTCAGAGACTGGAACATTGTAACCTACAACTGTCACCATTCCCTGCTTTTACTTAGATTTCCATCGCTTTTGCTCAAATTGAGAGCCTCCCCTGACATATTGTGCTGCTTACACCGATATCCCACTGTCCAACTCTCACATCGCATCTGTGCTCTTCTGAAATGTGTGGTTTTGTGCATCGTGTCCCAAATCAGAGACTGTATTGACAAATCAAATTGTCCTGCCCTCATCCGTTTGGGTGAATTGTCACTCTGCCTCACTATAAGTTGAGAGTATATATCAAACTTTTCTTATTTCTGCAGAATGTCATATGATTTTCTGCAGGAATGTTGGAAAGTATTATTATAAGCTCCCAGCAGGCCTCAATGCAGTTGTGGTGGAAGGTGTTGAACCTGACTGCTAAGTTGTCAAACCCTTGCTTTATTTTTTTCTTTTTCCTGGCTGGCTCGACGCATGCCAACCGCTCGATGAAACGAAGCCAGGTCTGACCTTATAGCAAGAGCCTGCAGAAGTTCAGCACTAGTGGGGTAGAGAGTTTGCAATGGAAATGGCTTTGAAGCAATTCTTGCACAGGATCCTGCCTCCTCCTCCAGAAATCAGAAATGCACTGCACTTTCACAACTACGGATGACACCATGCAAGGTTTGGTTATGAGTAAGAAAAGGTGAGGAATTTCAATTTAGAGCTGAAAATATTCAAGTAAGAGGTCAAACAGGCAGGTTTTATCATATAAATGACAAAAAATGTGAATATCCGAGACCTCGTCTGGAGGAAAAATCCATTAGCCGTTATTGCAACGCACAGCGGAATGCAAGGTAACATTAAAATAGGGCAGAGCTTTAATAAAATGGCTTCGGATGTGTATCCGTCAAAACATCGCCACACTTTTCTTTCTTTCTTTTTTCTTTTTTTCTTTTTCTTCTCCCACCATTCCCTCTCCGTCTCCCTGTCCGCCGTTATTTGCCAGTGACTGAGCAAAATGTCAGAACGGTCCACCTGGAGAGCACCGGGCAGATGGAGAGGAGTCTCTGCTGGAACTCAAACCTCCTGACAGCAGGGGTGTTCAGGAGGTTTGCACAAAACGCCTGCAGGGAACTGAACAGAAGCCGGAGAGAGAAAAATAAAAGAAATATACACATTAGAAGCGAGGTATCCACTATGGGGTGAGGTTACGTATCTGGAAGTGATGAGGCAAAGGTCATAGGTCATGTTGGATTTTTGTATTCATACATGTGAGATTTACCAGATGTTTGGAAACAAGCAGTGCGGAGATGGAACTTGCTGGGGTCAGACGCTGCAGCTGTGCCTTGATTCAGAGTTCAGATGTGGCTCCAGCAAAAGACAGTGGGCTGTGGAGAAGACAGAGGCCAAACTGAAGTGATCTCCAGAGGATTTATTTTGTTTCCGAAGGGTCCTTTCTGAGCTTTCACCTCCCCTTTTTTATTGGCGAGGAAGTTAAAGGGAGAGAGAGTGGATGAAGACACAGTGAGTGTTGGATGGAGACAGGAGAAGTGAAGCCCCTGCCGGTTTTCCATGCTTTGCATCATCAGACCGTCCGGCCTTTGCAGTCATTGCCTAGCAACTGAGCTGCAGGAGGCACAAGAACATTTAATTATTGATTAATTCATTTATATTTACTTATTTCCTGAATTTACATTTCCAGTTTGATGCCTGGTTGCATCGAATGTATCGGTCCTTCACTGTTGCATTGAATCCTGGGATAGGTTGGCCCCAACAGGATCCGACTGTCAAGGGTCTTTGTTGCTCACGTATCAAAGGACACATCATTTGTTGGCCATCTTGGGAGGTGTCTTTGAAATGTGGATGACCCAGTAATTTTAAATGAGTGTGCAGCCCCTGGATTGAGATACAGCTCCATATAAGTATATGAGCGAACTCAAATACAACAATAAATTCCATTAAAGGTGCAGTGTGTACGATTTAGTGACCACTAGAGGTGAAGTTGCATGTTGTATCCATCACCTCACCCTCACCCTTTTGAGCATGAAGGAGAACTTATGGTAAACTTCACTTGTCATTAAAACTCAAAAGATGTTTTAAACGTCCACCTTTACTACTGTAAAAACATGACGGCCCCCATAGAAAGGACCCCCCTTCTCATCCAAATGTACATTAATGGACTTATTCTACGGTATTGGAAAGAAAAAAAACATTTGCGTGATTATAAATTCATGGAAATGTCAGTATGTAATTGTCTTGTAATATTTTTAGAAGTGACAAAAATGACCAAAGTCTTACACACTGCACCTTTAAGACATTGTAAAGAAATAACTATAATAATGATAATAATTGGAATAATGTCAGGAACATTGAAGACGAAGAAATGAAGAAAAGTTGATACAGCTTTTATTTCACAGCACCATTAAACGATGACTCACTTTATATCTTTAATAAATACATGAATAGTTCAAATGAAGCCAAATTAGTTCAAATACGGAATAATATGCACCGCAGTAATATGTGGAAAGTAAAAGCAAGTATGTAATATTCCGGTTTGTTTGGATCACACTCTTCTCTAAATAAATAAATGAATGAATAAATGAATAAATGTGGCAGGATGCATCTGCACAAACACGAAGAGCTGTAATATTTTTACTGCATGAAAAGAAATTGTATATGCCTGCAACATATCATCAATAGCTGGAATGAAGTAAAAACACCCAGTGACCCATTTCGGTCATGTCTTTGCGTGCATCAAATATACATATTGATAAAGTCCACAGGGAAAGTTCAGTGGCACAAACAATTCACAATGAAATGCCTGATATAGAATGAATGGCAACGCTTCAATTGCATTTTATTAAGCTGATGTTCTCTGCGAGAAACACCCGACACAGCTGCAGCTGGGCTCTCATCTCCAAACAATAACGCACGTACTCTGCTTCTCCTCACATTATTTTTTATTTGTCTCTTAGAAGTATATTTTTCATGTGCTCTATATTTTCATTCCTCTATTCTCTTTTTGCCTCTTGTAGTTGAAGCTTTTAAATGATGGATGAGCTCCGCATGCGGTGACCATGCACAGGTCAATGGGAATCTTCCCGTTTGTCCGTTGGATTCTCTCTGGTGGTCAGTAAATTAACTGTTGTTCGTTGTTGAGTTGGCAGTTTCTTTCTTTCTTTTCTTTTTTTTTCTTTTTTTCTCTTCCTCCAATTACACGGAGCAGGGGGAACCCTGTCAGTGCTCAGGTCAAGTCCTGTTGCTTCCACGCCCTTAAGGGCTTGTTATGGATCTCAAACTCATCGCAGCAAGCTGCCTTAACTCCTGTGGTCGACACACTTCCTGGTCCTTTCCGCCCTTAGGAGCACCTCTGCCTTAGTATGTGCCGGTGGGCACAGAGCAGTGTGTGGGTGGCAAGTGGGGTGGGGTTGGGGGTGGGGGGCTTATTTTATTCCTATTTATCCCCCCACAGTGCTGTATTTATGTTGACAGTTAATTTAAACGGATCAACGTGTCCAGTTGTTGAAAACGAAAGGCTCAGTATGACAAATAGCGGGCCAGTAAACTCCAAAGTCCATCTCCTCGGCCGCGCTGCCCACTCCCTGTCTGCAAAGATTAACCTTTTCCCGGCTGCAGTGACACACTTTCGATTATTTCCACAGATGCTCGCCGGGAGCGGCTCAAGGCCGAGGAGCCCGGATCCACGGGACCCTGCCAAACCCTCCCTCCCAGATTCAATTTAAAGAGAGGAATTTAAATTAAGAAAAAAGAGAGATAAATAAAGCCAGAGGAGGAAGATAACTGTTGCAGCTACGACTCGCAGCCATTCACTGGATCAATTAGGACTCTGCTGTGTTTGACAGCTGCGAGTCTCCTCTGCCCACACACAGACATTGTGGCTCAATCCTTCAATTTCTCAAGCAGAGAGAAAGAAGAGTGCATGAAGGCCTGAACTTTATAATAGTCACAGACAAGTGTAATTCAAAACGTGTCTCACTTGTTGAGCATTGAAAAACATTTAGTATTTATTTATTCCAGCATCTAAATTAAAAAAAATATATATTTTGATACTACCTTTTAAATTCTACCATTTATCCATCAACTCCATCAACTGTATCTGATTAAAGTCTTTAACAAAGATGGATAACGTGTCACCATATCCTCTTACTATCCTATAAATTAACTCAAAGTATCTAGCATATGTGCACTTTCATGAACCCACACATCAGTACCTGCACCTCAACCAATCACATTTCAACTGAAAGTTGTGCCATTAATTATGTTTATATTGCACCCAAGTCCGACTGATTCATTGAGCTATACCACAGCCAAACACCAGGGGGCGATTGGTGCACTTTGGCTTGACTCAATATGCCGCAGTCCATCCTCATACGAGAGTGGTACGAGTGAATTCAAATAAGTAGATGAGGCTATTTTCCAAAAATGCTGAGCCAGGCCTTTAAGATGATTTGTTAGCACGGCCCCTACATTAATCAGGGAGACACTTTACAGTCAGGACGTTGATGCATCGCGGAAACATAAACACAGCACTTGGCAAACCTGCGTTGTGATGCAGATCTGATCTCTGAGACCTCACACGGTTCATATCAGGAGCAGCTCATGAGACACGGGGGAAACAGCGAGGGCTGACTCAGGCTGCCTTCGGCTCTACTTTTCCCCTTTTATGATCCGGATCTGGCGAAGGAGCGTGCTGAGTCGAAGATGATGTGACAACTATCAAAGTCTCTATAGAGCGTATGCGAGGATGCAAATGTGGGTTTTTCGCATACTGGAGCACATGATACACATTATGTAGCCTGGGATGGAGGAGGATGATGTAAAATAGATCAAAACAACTGATACAAACATTGGATTTCTTTGTCCCCTTTCATCCATTTGTGCTATTTATATTCCTCTTCTGTGGATGTGATGTGACAAAACACCATTATCTTCACATGGATGCATTATGTAGTACATACATGTGAGCACGCTGAGAACCAAAAGACTCACATTGTCTGCGTTGATAGAAAATATAGGATGAAAACATATGTTCTAATCGTGCACCTGTGAGCATGCAGATGTTATATTACAATGTAAACTGTAATAGCCGCACATGTGTTCCCCATATGGCATAATGCAGTACAGATATATCTTCTTTTTTATTTTTTTTATTTACCGACAATTGTCTGGTGCAGAATTATAGGAGCAGTTGGAGTTTAGTATTGTTTTATTTATTTTTGCTTATTCATACAATATGTAATCACAGTACCAAAGCCTGCTCAGCACAGCGTCCACACACACTGGAGCCAAGCCACGAATGTCCTCTGACCTTGGTAGGTCTGACCTGCCTCTAGCTTGAACCAGTCCACAGCATTATCTATGCTATGGATGGTGTCAGAATTCATACTTATCTCAGGAAAGCATGACCTCAGGCTCATCACCAGCTCAAATTAAAAAGTCAGACAATGTCTTATTTTAAAGATTTTGTGACTGTTCCTGTCCTGTGACTATTTGGCAGTAAGCAGTGATATAAAACCTAAAAAGTTACATTATACACCTTTCAAACTCCGTGCCACAGGTGCTGTGTCAGCTCTTTGTACATATGTGGATAAGTAGGTTTGTCTTTAATGTATGAATGTGCAGCTTCGATCTCTCTGACCGGCTTTTAATCCTCAGTCCACCTTTCAAACGGTGAAACCAGACCCGATGTGTCTCACTGTCATGGCCGACCTCTGAGAACCTGGCTCCCTTTTCTCATGCTCCGACTCCCTTAAAATCCCCTTTTTGATGGAGTGTGTCTTTGTCTTTCTCCTCCACACCCTCTCCACCAATTCCCCAGAGGGGGCTTCCTTCTCCTCCTTGTATCTTCTCCCCTCTGCTTCACAGCACTGACTAAAGTTGACTCCTCCATCATCCCCCCGCTCCTCCGCAAACACACACAGGTCTCCTTGTCTGCTCCACTAGCTGACACATCAAGTCGGATGCCTGCCCGCCGCTTTAAGCTTATCGCTAGTGACAACAACATAGCGGATCCTGCCCGGACCACGAAGCGTCTCATTGTGATCCCGGGCAGCAGACTGTCGTGTAAAGCTCTCTCCGCCACCACAAAAAACATTCCTGCAGTTTTTTTTAAGCTTTTGAGATAAAAACAGAATATTTACACACAGGGGGACATCTGATCTCCTTCCCGGCCCCAGAGGGACTCCACATCCAAAAGCATTTTACCCGGTGTTTTGACATCCACCTGTGGTCTTCAAAGCCCCAGAACTCACTGCCTCTCCTTCCATAAAACAACTCTGAACCCTCGTATCACATTCAAGCTGCTGTGGCTTACAAGGCTATAAAGGGAGCCAGACCATACCTCCAGACCTTTGTGGAGCCTCGTGCACTATCCGTTACTCGTAATTCCAAGTGCTTAGCTCTGCCTGGAGTATGAAAACCTGGCCATTGTCCCGCTAAGCCTCGGCTGTGCTCCCCCCCGACTCACAAATAATCTTAAATTAGACGAGACTTTTCTTTAAAGAGAAAAAGTTTCTCAGAATTCTGCCTACATGTGCTAGAACCTCATCTTTTTAACATGAGACTGCACTTAAATGTCTCGTCTGAGCTGTACACACAATAATATGAGTATATATATATGCATTTTTGGGGGGGCATTTTGTGCCTATGTCATCATATTGGCATTAGGCCCATTTCTATAGCTTTTTTCAACTCCCTATAGTACCTTACAGTACAGTTGAAGGAAGTTCATGTCATGCAACATTCATACAATGCAATATAGGTTCAGTTCAGACAGTTCAACTGGAATTGAACTATTGACCATTTGTTTCTAAGCCGCCTATTTAACGCATTCGGCATCAAGTTGACTCTAATGACTCACTCAGTTAGACGTGTACTTTCATTTTAACGGTTCCTTTGTAGCTCAGCATTGTTAAACGAGTCATTTTTCATTATGCAAAGCCAGGGAGAGACACCTCTGCCAAAAATATAAAGGAGGAGTTAGACTGAGAGAAACAAACAAAAGCTAACACTGAAGCTCACTAGAGTGCTTTTCTTTTAACCGCTGTGTGATTTTCCCCTTAGTTTCCCTTCAGCCCTCAAGCAGCTTAAGAGCCCTACTATGCATTACTTCAGTTCCTTCATGCCTTCCATCCCCCTTTTCCTCAGCACAAGTGTAATATATGGTGACTCTGATACTCCTGAGAAGTGCGCTGGAGTTTAACAAGCAGCCACCCACGGCCCCTGGATTCCTCTGACTGAGCCGCTGGGTTGAATGAAGGGGTGAGCGATACAGACAATATAGGCTTGAGAGGAGGGAGGGATAAAAATGAGAGGCCAATCCTTATTCCCATCTATTGTCATAGACAGCACGGAAGCACTGGCTAACAAGATGGATGAGCTCCTTGTACAGTGCAGGGCAGTGATTCTCTACTCATGGGTTGGGACCCAAAAGTGGGTCGCAGACCCGTTTTCAGTCTTTGACTGGGAGACAAATGTTAAGCCAAAAAAAAGTAGTTTTTTTTTGTATTGCTAATAAATACTAAGACACTGACCATTAAAATGCGTCTAATTGAGTGTAAAAGGGAATATTTCCCTCTCTAGCATCGCCACCTGCTGGTTCTTTTTGTTCATCATTAAACATGTTTTTTTTCTGCACTATCTTAAGTCCAAACTGCTCAACCCTCTCATTATATGAATATGAGTTGTTGATTTGGGTCTGATTTGGGTCGGAGCCCGTCATGAATGGGTGATGGTGGGTCCCGAACCTAGATCAGTTGAGCACCACTGGTATAGGGGCCTGAGGCATGTGGTTTCAGCTCAGGGTGGACTCTGTGGGGAGTTCTTAATGTGAAACGACATGAGGAAGATAAAAGGGTTCGCCATCTTACTTTTTTCATATTCACTCCTGATGGTGTCATGCATGTTTTAAAGCAGGGGTCTCAAACTCAGATCTCAAAAATGGAGGCAGAGTCTGGGTGAGGCTGGGCTGCATCAGGTTTTCCACAAGAAAAACTCTGATAAAAACATTCCAGTCTTCTCAAATATCTTTATTTTTATTTTTTAACACAAAATAAGAAGAAAAAATAAATAAACAAATTAAGAATTAATAGGAAAATCAATCAATCAATCAGTAATAAATAAATAAAATAATAATAATAATACAGCAGATATAGAAGACTAAAGAAACCACATATAGTTGCTGACTAGAGAAATGTAATTATTATTATTCAGATTCAAATGTCTGTATTAACAGTTCTTGAACCTTTAACTTTCTGAACGTGAATGGAACATTGAACAGGAACTGTTCTGAACATGGCTTCTCTTGCCTATTTCTTGCTGCTAGAGACCTGGCAGTGCTTCCTCTCGCATAGCCGAGCCACATTTAGCTTGAGGGAGGAAGCAGTTGAGACCCCCAGTAGGGCTTGAAGATGCTCATCAGTAAGTCTGGACCTATACTTGGACTTACTGAAGTTCAAGGTGGAGAAGAGCTTTTCGCACAAGTATGTGCTCCCAAAAAGGCACATGGTCCGCTTGAACATTCGGGAAAGCTCAGGGAAGCTGGGGGTTAGGGTTAGGGTTAGTATGTGTTTCTCCTGCTCTGAGCGGAATGAAAGCGGATTATTCTACTATCCCGTTTCTCCATTCAGCCTGGGCAATTGTGCTGGAAGATCCACGTCTTAATACCAAACTGGCGGGCCGCACTAACAGTAAATTTTCATATTAAGGCGGGGGCCACAAATGATCGTCCGGTGGGCCGCAGTTGGCCTGCGGGCCGCGAGTTTGAGACCCCTGTTCTAAAGGTTCCACCATACCTGCTTTCATCATGCTGCCACGGCCCGCTCGCATCACCCACCAAGCTCTCACAGGATTACAAACACAATATCCCAGCACCCTGATTGAAATGCCCTTTGATTTTCTCTCTATCCCACACTCTTAATTTTCCCTCTCTGTAACATATATGGATGTGGGTATGTGCAGGATATGTTCAGGGCTGCCAGAAAAGCTGAGCTCAATCCCCAGCCCCCCATAGATAAGACCCCAACTCCTCTATCTGTATCCACCTATGTTAAATTGACCTCATATCAGTCAGCACAAGACAGTAATGTCCCTGGCATTTATTGTATACTGTTCAGTAAAGCATGGAATATTGGGAAATGACGTCTGCAGGGGCGGGGGAGTGTTATAGATACAATATTCGCATATAAGTATAGGCTTGTAATTTTGACCTTTCAGCCTGTTTTCAATTAATTAAAATGTAATGTGTTTTGTTTCCATGAAACTACAAAACTCCACTAGAGGGCACTTGAGATGCCATGACCTCACTTTGGGAGAATATATAGACTTAGAAGAGTCCCCATGCATTTTTGGTTCAAAGACGGACCTTTGGATTACGGCAAGGATTTATATTAGCATGACTCATCACAAATATGTCATTCATTCTAAGATCCAATGAGAAATATATTATGTATATATTTATTTCTTCATTTGCACCAATGCATAATGCAATACGCGTGACCTCACTGTCCACATTTCTTCAGTCTTTATAGTTTAGAATGGATCCAGTTATTCATATTTACATAACTAAGCACATCATGGCCAAATATCTGTTTTCCATCACCGCGTGAGGACAGGACTGTTGGCCTCAAAGCCACACTTTATTTGATTTCTGATAATGTTGATGATGTGGAGATAAAGGGAAGACAAGAATACAGCCACAAGCAGAGCAAATCAAAGTTGTAATGCTCAATTTAACACAAACAATTTCAATTATGCTTTCCGAGGTATTTTGTGCCTTTAGATATGCGTTGAATATACAATATGTGAAATATATTCTAATTTTATTAAAATATCATTTTCAGAGAGTTATTAAAACACTTCTGGGGATCTGTTCTCTTTATACACTGAATCTGTGAGTTGACCTCAGTTGTCCACTGGATTTTCTAATACTGCTGATCCTTTATCCATCACTGACCACTGCTGGGATGTGCTGCAGTTTGGCTACAGAGCAGACGGGTCAGCGGAGGACATTGTTAACACAGAACTGCAGGTTATACCACAGCTGCTTGACAGTTTTCCAAAAACAATGCCAGGGTAGTTTGTGGACTTCACCATGAGATGTGGAATTCTAACCTGAAAACTGAACATGTATTCTATTTCAGTGTTTTTTAAGCTATTTTATTTCAAATGTCTGATGCAATTTTCCAAGTGCATTGGGAAGACGTGTAACGTTTGTATCTCTATTGTTATCAAGGCTCTAAATCACGCATCACAATCAGAAAAGTGAAATTTATGTTTATGTTTTCAAAAATAAAATTGTCACCGACCCAAAAGTTGCAAATTGAATGAACAAAAAGACAATGATGGGAACAAAAGTTCCATAAAAGACAATTTAATGTTGCATTTGGCATCAAAACAGGTATAATTGATACTCCATCAATACAATTGGGATGATTGTTGTCATTACAAGGTGGTAGCCATTTTGGATTTGGCAATAAGATACCCATAGTGCATTGATAGTCCACAAGAGGGCGAACAATGTGCCCAATACTCTACATCATGATCATGTGGGTGAGGTATTTCATATGTGGCGATTGTAACACAACTTGCATTATTCTAAGCTGTGTGTGTCATGTGTTGTTGCAGAGTTGAAGCTGCATGTGAAACCCTCCCATCTGCTGGTGGATCCCCAGCTCACCAAACCGGTAAGACCCATGTGTACTCTCATTCTAAACTGGTGGCTGCACTTAAAGTGAGCTGACAGCACAACCGCTCACAGAGTTAGCATGCAGACATGAGGTAGAACAGCTGGCTGTCTGCTCCGGCCAAAACAACCTGGGGCTAAATGCTGCAGAAAAGATAAAAAAATAAAATAAAATAAAATAATATATATATATAGACAGTATATTGCCAGGTTTCTGGAGGAGCCGCCCCTTCTCTGCGCCCCATCAGCGTCAGCAGCACAGCTCCATCCTCACAAATGCTCCGTGGATCGAGCCCCTTTCTACTCCGCTCATCCCAGACTTCCACCCAGTGTGACAGAGCCAGGCGGCATCACATCATCCGCTTGGCGGAGGAAATCACTGGCAGCAACTCACCCTCTCTCCAGGACCTGCAGAGCACCAGGATTATGGAGTCACATGACCACGATTTCTTTTTCTTTTTTTTCGCCCCATCTGGGAAGTGCTTATATAAAACTGTCAACACCACTAAGACACATAAACAGCCTCTTCCACACAGTTGTCTCCCTAATAAACAAAAGATCTGCCCACGCTCCTTTGGCCCATCACCCGTGCCCTTGTAAGACACATCAGCAGCAATTTCCAAAGACACACGACTATAAACAAAGTGTCAGGAAATACAAGGGTGAGGAAAGTCAAGTATTTTGCAAGCAATCTATCAAATATCCCTATATATGATTGCTCCTTAATGTCAATCAAAACAAACACAATGGGGTCATTAAAGGGGTGAGATTTCATTTCATGGTCCGCCACGAAAATAAAACACACTCCTTTTTCAGTAACTTTGAACGAGTTGAGGGCGGAGCACGGAGACTGATGAGAGGACTGTTTTTCCTCAAGGCTCAAGACGACCATTTAGAAAACCCATAGTGGTCACTAATGGGCCAAATACACTCCAGAACTGGACCTTGATGTTGAAGCTAACCCAAATCTATTGACTTTTTAAAGCATTAACATTGATAGAGTGTGTCTATTATAATGGAAACTGCTTTTCTTTACCAAGCTTTACCAGTGTGGAGGCCCAGGAAACTTTTAACACTCAAACCATAGGTTCTACTACTATTCTTTGGAGATCCACATCCACAATTCACCACTAGTTGTCACTATAATACAGACACTGTAAATTAAGCTGGGTCTGAATCATAACATGATGATGTGCAGAAGGGCAAATCAAGCTCATATCTATATTCAGTTATAACATTAATGGTAGAATTGCATTCAGCTTCTCTGCATAATATAATGGACTTACTGAGTGAAGTCACAGCCATTAGTAACAAATGGGACCTTCTCTCTTCAGTAAGTGACTGGTCCTGCTTCAGCTGCTGTTGTGCACATCCTGCATCGATCACGGCAAATAGAAATCCTGCAAACCATTGTCCAATCCTCTTACGTCAGTGCCGCTCATTCTCATTCCCCTCACAACTCAGCATCCAACATGCTCTTCACTGAGTAATGGCATATGACGTCCCAACCTCTTTTTTTGGGGGGGATGTCTTCTTCAGTTCAACCCCCCTCCCACCTCCCCGGAGCCCTGCAATGGAGACGAGCAACAGTGGGTCCGATTAACACGAAGATGATTAATGTGGCCACGTGCGCCCACCGCACTAAATCATTCCCAAAATGTTGACGCACAAGATGCAGTGCAATTACATGATCACAAATGACCCTGACAAAACAGTCATTGGAGTGCACTGGGGGAGGGTCTTTAATGCTGATTTATGGTGGCGTATTGTGTTACTGGGCTGATTTGACTCTGGAATGATGCCTGGAATTTTAGGAGTGCATTGGATTGTGCACTGGGGAGCAGCATAAACAAAAGTAGTTAATAGAATTTTCATTTTAGCAACACAAAGGGGGAGACAATCCTGAACAGAAATGTAAAAAAAGGAGCTTATGCTGGGCTAAATTATATTCTTCCGTGTCTTATCTTGGCGGTTAATCCATTTTACATCTGCCGTTTTATGATCTACCATCTATAACACGAAATCAAACGCTCCTTTTGACCCCCCGTGGGCCCAAATGCCTCCACAAAGACTCCCAGACAGCAGCGCGGCACCTCACTCAATCAGCAGCCACCTCACTGGAGAAGCAGCCGCTTCAACATCCCATTTGTACACAGACGCCGTCTCCAGGTGGATCCGCCCAAGGACGCAGCGTGATGGAGGAGGAGGAGGAGGAGGAGGGTGGGGGTTCCTCAGACATCCCGAAGGCCGTGCTGACCCCAGCATCTCCTCTGTAAATGACACCACGCACAACTCTCCACGTGAAAGTTAACGACGCATCGCGACTCCACGTTATGAAAAATATGAAAATGTTTATTGCCCGAACAGCCTCAGAGTGTAGCCAGGAGCTTGAAACCTGAGTTTACAGCACAAAGTGTACATTATTAGAGTCCTCTTAAAACCATGATGCACTATTAAATACATCCATAACGCCCATTCTCCCGTAATGTGCCGTGTTTAGCGCCATATAGTTTCCATTATTTACTCCTTTTCGTTGGTCTGGCTGCGGCTTCATAAAACCAGTGATCGATGTCCGACTCTGTGCAAATACCGGGCAAATCGAACTGGTCCATGGCATTTCCCAACTTTACGAGAAGGAAGAGGCTGCTTCATTAATTAACCGGCCAGACCTCATTGAATTATGGGATGCCGAGGGTGACGGGGGGATTCGCATGCGAATGCTAGGAGGCTGGAGGTCTTTTGAAGTTCATGAACTGGGACATTACAGAAGTCTGTGACACGCTGTGATGTATCTGGTCTGGAGATGGGGGCCTCAGAGGGTCTGGATGTGGAAGTGGGGCACGGACAGAGGAGCCCCAACCACAAATAGATGCTTTGTAGAGATGCAGAAGTTTGTGTCCGTGCAACAAAACGTGATCATGCATCTCTTGAAATTGGATCAAGAAAATAAAACCATATCAGGTCCAAGAGCCATGGAATCAACCATCTGTACTGAGTGAACCCAACGACTCTCATCTCAGCTCGATAATGGATCCATTGTGCTAAATAAAAGGTCTGGGAGATTAAAAGTTAATGTGAGCACTGACGAGTGTGCAGACATATGGTTATCATGCCTTTTGTGTGACACACGTATGTACACATGAGTCAAATGCACAAAGAGCAAGAGAGAGCCAGAAGACTTTATCGACCGACTTGCCGACAGGAAGATGGACACGTTGACAGAACACTCAAAGAGACGGAGACAGGAAAATCAAAGCCAGTGGCTGATGGAGAGCAGGACAAGCTAAATTGACTGACAGGATGTGGAGGCGGCAGGCGGACGTCTTCAGCTCTTTTGGAAAGGTATTTAATAGAACTGATAGGATACAGGTTTTGTGGATACATGTGGAAGCATGGAGGCTGTGATAACCAGCCGGACAGCTTCGACTTAATCAGAGGCCTTCAGAAGTTGTGACGGAATAAAGGAGGTGCTCACACCTTTCTCATTCAAGCCCAGATTGAGGTGTTTATCAGAGGGAAGTGGTGAAACTGTCGGCCGAGTGCCAGAAGAGGGAGTGAAGGTAGAAAGAAGAAGCGGAATGAATAAGCACCATTGTCACGTCAAGCTCAGCCTCTGCGCCTTCCTCTGATCTGGATACGCAACAGAGTGGCTGACTCCGCCACCATATCCAAAATAGACGTTTCTGACAGCGACATGGCGCCTCGGAAAGCTTTTTATCGCACAATTACTCCAGCTAGAGGTGCTATTAAGTTTAGAGCTGCAACTGGACTCTGCAGTGCACCTAATCCCACGTAAACACTAACTCTGCCAGGTAAATAATCCAGCCATGATGACTGCGTTTATGGTGCTTTAGATAAACAAAGAGTTCAAGAGGGCAGGTAAGTGATTGGAGGAACTAAATTTGGGGTAAACACCTTAAATACCACGTTTTAGAGTCAAAATGAGCAGCTGCAGCTAAAATATCAAATTACAGGTGCAATGGTGGGATTCATTGTGCATGCCCGCTCGTTTTTGTTGCATTAAAAATGGATTTGTTGATTTGTGATGTGATGTTTTATTCAGAAACCTCAGCAGCTTTGTAAAGACAATGTTGTGACTCTTAACTTAACAGCGAGATTGTTGATTCGAGGTCATTGTGGAGCGATGATGCTCGACCCTGCGTGCTGTGTTCAAGTTAAATTTTCATTCTGAACTTTTTCCAAAATTCCAAAATACAAATTTTGTCATCACATGATGAGATCTCCCGCATGCTTGAAGGAATAAACTCTGGGACCCGGCGGCAAAGCAGAGGACATCAAAGTGTCTTTATGCAGCCTGTACTTTTTGAAGCGCAACATGCCCACAGCGTCTCCACATCAGACACGAGTGTGATGATGCTGCTCCTCAACAAACATGAGCCCGAACCCGCGGGGTCGCTCTCCCAGTTCCTAGTATTTCACTAAACCAGTGTCAGCTGACAAGCTTTGCCTATGAGTTACTCTGACACCAGGTCTTTCACCTCGTCAGTTGGCTACTCTAACAATCTAATACATATATTTGGTAACCATGACGACCGGTAATCATAATACAGACTGTAAGGCTTACCATGGATAGAACATGGAGTAACCCTTCAAAACCTGGCATTGAATTGAATAATTATTATTGTTATTATTATTGTTGTTGTTGTTGCTGCTGCTGCTGCTGTTGAATTGAATTGAATTGAATTGAATTGAAATACTTTATTTAATCCCTTGGGAAATTCAGCGCCGCAGATTCGCTCACATTAAACGATAAACAATAAACATAAAACATAGAGGTAGTCAAAGGACCACTATATAAACCGGGGTAAAACTATACACTCTCAGAGAATGATAAAATAAGGGACAATCTAAGAAACATATATAAAACGATGAATATGGAGAAGTGTGCCATGTACAGTCAGTGCAAATACAGCAATATAGGTGCAAAAATACTGAGTTTAAAATAAGTGTGATTTAAATAAGTCCGATCGGACCCAAAATCAAAGTGTCGAGTGTCAAAAAGTACAGTCCCGTGTTAAAATAGAGTCTCTGTTCTAAATAAATAAATGCAAAGTTCAAGTGACAAGGGTACAGACCGGTGCTACAATAGTCACAGATTCTAGATAAAGTGCAATGATCAAGTGTACAAGTACATTTCCGGTGCACAATCGGAAAAACGGGTGCAAACACAGCAGTTTAAAGAGGTATAGTGCAAGAACAACCAGATGCGTGAGGTAATCACTGGTGCACTCAGTGATACTTGACAGTCTATTATCAGTCCATTTGTTTAAGCCGTAGCAGAATCCCTATCTTCACAGCATTATCTTGAGGCATTGAACAGTCTGATGGCCGTTGGCATGAAAGATTTCCTGTATCTCTCCGTTCTGCATTTGGGGAGAATGAGCCTTCCACTGAAGGTGCTCATCCTCC
>JAFBJT010109193.1:47962-80318 GCA_016785325.1 Chascanopsetta lugubris
TTTGGTGGGGGGGGTGGGGGGGGGGGGGGGGGGGGGCAATTCTAACCCGGTGACAAGCCTGCCACAGTTTACAACAGAGGAAAAAAAAGTATTTTAAGGTGCAAAATGTTGTCATTTGTCCCACAGCGAGGGGGGGAATGACTTTAGAGGCGCTTAAGAGAGGCTGGAGTATGTGTGGTGGAAAGTGTCTGGATATCATGATGTGTTTTTAGGGTTCAGCTGCGGTGCAGTTTATAATGGGCCCCGAGTGTTCGGCACAAGTCTGAAAATTAGCTTAGAGGACGTGAAGCAAGATTATGGAACAAAATAACAGGGGAGACCATGATCATTAGAAATGGCATGATGTTGATCGGACAAAAACAAATGAGACATAGTATTCGTCTTTATATTGTCGAGTCTTATTGTCATTTTTTTTTAAAAACCTCCTCCAAACATTTGTTTGTTTGTCTTGATCTATTTTACAAATATCTTGGGCTTCATACATGCATTTTGAGTCATTAACAGAACAGTTGACGCTCTCAGATGTTCAGAAAATGCGATACATTCCTTGTTACTGTCCACTAATCATATGATGACTCCTTTTTAAAGGTGGAGTGTGTACGATTTCTGTATTTTTTTGTCACTTCTATTTATTCCATTCAAAATGACCTCTAAGTTTTATTCTTTTTCCATGACCCTTGGATGAGCCCATGAATATTTACTTGAGTAGGTCTTCTGTAAGGGGGCCGCCATGTTTTTTTTTTTACAGTAACTCAGAGTGGACGTACCAAACATCTTCTGAGTTTTAATGGTAAATGAAGTATAGGTTCCCCTATAGCTAAAACCAGACTTTTCAGACAGAGGCTGAAGAGAGGAGCAGCTGCAGCAGACGTTAAGAACCGTGCACGGAAACCTTTCTCAGATAAATTGCATTTCCGAACCTGAATATGAACATATAAATATTAAAGTCTCCTCAGACGTGCTGCCATGATCTCTTTACTCACCTTGGTCAAATGCATCTTGTTATGCATCCCTGGGTGGAATCTAAATGTAGCCTGGTGCTGACACATATCCACCTCTTGCGCATTAAAGCGCTGCATTTTGGAGCGAGATTCAATTCAGATGTTAACCTGCAGGTGCCTCACAGTTTCAGCAGAGGAATAATTGGACTGTTCACCCTCTTAAGACTTGTGTGTGTCGCTCCCTTCGGATTCAGGGTGAAGAAAGTTGAGGCACAAGCATGAAATAAGCTTGTGCTATAAACCTGGATCTTCTGATAATTAGCTCCATATGTATGAAGCTCTGACTTCTTCACTTAAAGGTGCAGTGTGTAAGATTTCAGTCATTTTTGTCACTTCTATTGGTAGAAAGAAAATCAACCAAACAATGACAGACTGGCATTTTGATAATCACCTGAATGATTGTTTTTTTCTCCATTACCCTTAAATGAGCTCATTAATGTACATTTACATGAGGAGTGGGTCCTCTCTGTGGGGGCCGCCATGTTTTTACAGTAGCCCGGAGTGGACGTACTAAACATCTTTTGAGTTTTAATGACAACTGAGGGCTACCATAAGTTCTCCTTGATTCTCAGAAGGGTGGGGCTGCGGTGATGGATACAACATGCAATTTCACCCCTAGATGTCACCAGTGCTTACACACTGCTCCTTTAATTGTGATGCAACATGTGAGTTCATGTCCTAAACTCTGAACATTTCCTCCTCTATCTGTCTGCCCAAACTATTTCCTCTCACTCTACAAGCTGAGAGCTAATTCCTTCTGTCGCCTTGTTTTTATTTATTTTTTATCCATATGATGAATTCACCTGCCCACTCTGTCAAAGTACATTCTTTGTACCTTTCTTTTTCAAAGTGTTCCCGGTCAGTTTGAAAATAAATGTACTCCAGGGCTCTGTGAAGCACACTGTGCTGGAACTATTGAGATCATTGAATCAGCGTGTACATTTCTTTTAGACATCGCTCACAACATTCATTTCCAGTACAACTTCTATTGTGGTGGTGCCTCATCTGCCACATGGCGCAATTAGATTTGGAGCTGGATCCAAGGGAGCCCGACGTAAACAGGACAGTACTGGGCAGGAACATAAACAGCAACGGTGGTAATGGAATTTGAAACCTTCTAGTTTATTGGAAGAGAACCCTGTTTTATATTGGACTCAGTGGTTTAATCTTCTAACGGCTCAGTGGTGGTAAAGAAATAGAGACACGGGCAGCGTTTTCCAGTATCACTCTCTCGCAGCTTGGCTTTAATACAAATTCCGACTTTGTCCTTGGATGCGGTGAGATGTTTACTGTCTGTTTCACTCTTTGCGAGCAGCAGCTCTCGGTGCCGCTTCCTGAATCGTGAATGGCACTTTTCATGAATTGAATTTCAAGGTTTCATTTTGATTCATCAATTTGACAAATGTAAGATCACTGCTTTGCAGAAGTATTGCTACTTTTTCATTGAACGGGTTACTAACTGTAATTCCATTCATCAACCGCAGGTGGCGTCAGCTGTGGTTCTGCTTTGTGTCTCGGGTGCCCAGAGCAGCTGCGTGTTCAGGATTGGAGCAGCTGTGCATTTCTGGCAATACAAGTACTTCTATATACACTGGATTATGGCTGAACGATCCATAAGGTAAACACCAGAACCCTTTATTACGATGCGTAACCATGTTTTGTAATTCAAGACACAAACCTTGTTGAAAGAAATTCAAAGTGTAACTTGGTAGAAAGGGAAAAGAAAGTGATGCGACTATAAATGGTGATATACGCCCCAGCTGTGAGAGGTCGGTGAACATTATATGGAATACGGGTAGATTGAGCACTATAGTGACTCATAACGTTCTCTAGTGTTAAGAATGTTCCCTATTAAGTGTCCTATAAATCCTATTTAATATCCAGTTTTATTATAAATGATCAGCGTTATTTAAAGTTCCATCTACAGGGGCGGATCCAAATTCTGTCACACAATTGAACGTTTAAAAGGGAGACACTAGCTAACAAACGGTACTTCCCTGCTACCTAGTTACTTTCATAATGCTGTAACTCTGTTTAAAATTATTTTATGATAAACAAAAACTACATATTATTGCTTTAAGTTAGATTGTGATTTCCTCCAGACTTATGATCACCTCCATGTTTCCCGATAGACTCTGCCTGCCACGCTCCACCCTGCCCATAAGCAGCTCCTCTCCACTGGGTATCCGGCCTCACTCAACCCCCTGCCTTGCCAAGTCTGCTCCCCGGGCCCCGTCTCCCCGGGACGGAAAGCCAGACTTTACTTTTGAAACACATGGTCAGTCAGTTTTTCACTTTTTCCCCCCTTTTTTTTCTTTTGAAAACGGGGCCTGACTTTCCTGCGGTTAATTCTCCTGCCTGCTGGCCCCTCATCTAGCCTGGGCTGCTCACAGCTCAGCCCCCGTGCGGATGTCCAGCTCTGCCCCATCAACCCCCCCTACCCCCCCTCCCCCTGCCCTCAGTTCACCTGCCAGAGCCCTCATCTTCCCCATACGTCTCCACTGTGTCAGTTAAAGCCACATTCTACCTATTTAGTTTGAAATAGATTATATTATTGCTACTAAACATTCATTTGGCTCAGTGTCTAATGGCCTTAATACACCCTTTATGTTATATTAGATCAAGGGGGATATCGTCATCTCGGCATTGTTATAATTATGAACAGCAAATGGCGGTATTATCAAAAACCGCATATATTTCAAACAGGCCATTGGCTTGGCGACCACACTTTTAGTAAATGTCGTTACGGCTACGCTGCCACTTTATGTCTGTGAGCGCCGATTGAAGGGCTTCATCAGCTGCATGTGCCTTAATTCTGCCGGATGTCTTGGTTGTTTGTTGAAGGTGGAGCGGCGGCAGACTCACGCTCACGTCACCAAACTGCGGGGCTAGTTTATACCATCCATGTAATTATGGTGAGTCACGTTGGTGCGCGTAATGGTCCCATTGTTGATTTGCATTTTGTCGCGGTTCGCTCACATTTCAGTAAACAAACTCGGCTCTGTGATATTTTTCATCAGCTCCTCCAGACGGCTGCAGCCATTAAGGCTCCGGCTGAAACCGATACAGCAAATGGCCGTGGGATTTTCTCTCTCTCTCTCTCTCACCGTCCACGGTGGCTAACGAGACTGTTGCCCAGCAACCGCGGCCATGTGCATTTGTTTTGGTGTTGGAGTCTTTTTACATTATTTATGAAGCCTCTCTTGCTTTCATTTGGGTTTTACAGAGACTCAAAATCACCACACAACCTCGTTCAATCAAAACTAATAAGGCAAGGGCTCATCCGGCCAAGGCTGAGTTCTGCCAGTTGCCTTTTTCAGAAGTTTTTGTCTCTGACAGCAAAAACGTATATATTTCTAAAGTTGACGCGCCTTTGTTTAAGACAGATGGTAAACATAGGGCCCGCGGCCCAAATCGGCCCACTGAATACTTTTGCATTGTAAGCTGTCGGGGCATTGGTTTATTGACCTGCACTTACTATGCCGGAACACTAGGTGGAGCCTGTGGCACCGGTTTCACATTTTCACATGTGCATTTTTTAGAATGTACTTTCATGCAGTGAAACAAAGTGTTGTTGTTTATAAGTCATTATGCTATGATCTTATTGGTCCAGCCCATCTGAGATCAATTGGGCTGTATGACATTACAAATCCCCCACCCAACTGAAAGCCTCCATACAAGTGAACAATGCTGCACATGAAACCATGACAATGTATTTTAAATGAACCAAATCACCTCCTAGAAAAGTGATTCGATATGCCGAAGCGAATTCACAACATTTCTTAAATACACAAAAGCAGCAGCAACAATGTTCCATTTTTATTCATTTCAATGTACATAAAGTGTCAAATCTAGTTGCCCCCCCCCACCTCACGTCACAGTCGACAGAGGAAGGCCGGCTGGCTGCCCCCCCCCCCCCGCCTCCCCTCCCCCCATGGGAGCACACACAGTTTTACCATCTGCCACTGAATTGTAGCCACTTTAATATCTGCCTTCTAGCTGCTGCCGGAACAGCCAGGAAACCAGCGCCGCTGCTGCTGCTGCTGCTGCTGCTGCAAATCACAGATAGGATGAGGGATGACACCGGAGAGGATACAGATGATGCCTCATAGTTTACATACATGTATAACCGCTGGTGCTTTTGCATTGGAATGACTGAGATCCATCTTTATAAAGAAGATCCACCCCCGACAGTGCATCTGTCTCCTCCTGCTATGTCAGCGCATTTACTGTCTTTGACACCGATGCAAACTTCAAACGGGGAATCAGTGCAGTGGACTGTGCAGACCCAGACACAGAATGACTACATTCTAGTGTTCTTTCATTGCTGTTCGTGTGTTGGCAGGTTGTAAACCCGCTTTCTTGAAAGTTGGGAGGATGAATTGGCCTTGAGCCAAGAGGAAACTTCCTGAATGGAGCGGCTGAGAGCGATGTATTTAACATTGGATGATGTACTGCGTAAGTGTGTGTTAGCCTTGGCAGAAGGGGACTCTCTCCAGATAAGAAATACAACATTCCGGTCTCCAGGTCCTCTCGGATTAACCTGATCATATGCACTGAGTCTGCGATGTACGGTGTTTCACTACTCTTGGCAGCAATTTGGGAACGCTGATACGACATTGGATTCTCTTCTCTCGTTGCTGGAAATCAATTTGTTTGAAAATGAAAAACCCCTCATCCAACTCTCCAATTACAGGACGGAGCGAAAGGTTCAACTATATCAAAAGGGGCCTCTCATTTCAGTTTAGGCCCAATTCGGTCTCAAGCGGTTCGGACCAATAAATCATAGCACGATGACCTATGAATAACTTCGAACGTATCCCTTTGAATTCAATGAAAATACTTTGCATCAAAATTGAAACTGTCTCAATATATCCAATGCAAAGCAAGGACGCAGTTTCCGACGGGCCGGTTCCAACCCGGCGATCCGATGTTCGCCACCACTCCCTTAGACCGACTGACATCATCCCTATTATCATATCTTCGTAATTTATGGTTCGGTTAGATTGGTTTTTATCATTGCGATGATCGTGTTGATGACTTATCACCATAGAGTTGTCGCTCATCCAGTGCAGGCTAAATCCCTGCCATGTCCTGAAAGGCACCCACCCAGCACCCGTCCGTCGTTCATTTTCATTTGCATAGAACTGATACAACACCCCCCTCACCCCACGAGTCAGACGGTGGTGTAGACCATAATCCAGCCCTGGTGGAGTGTACATGTAAAAGTGTCAGGGCTGATGAGTTAAGTAGGGCAGGGATTCATCTCGATTTGCTCGGGATTTACAAGCAGTGATCTGTGTGTGTGTGTGTGTGTGTGTGTGTGTGTGTGTGTGTGTGTGTGTGTGTGTGTGTGTGTGTGTGTGTGTGTGTGTGTGCGTGGTGTGTGATGATGATGAGTAGTTCACGGCTCAAATTGATGACTTGATTAGTCGACCCATGTTGCCCACTGCGGGACACGAAGGCCATTAAAACACAGTGACCTTTTGTCTTTCAACAGTGAAATTGATGAATGGAATATTACAACATATTTGTCCTCCCCCTCCACAGCCCCCCCCATCCCCTCCTCCCCATGCCAAGGCTGCACTGTTTCCACGCGTCCGTCTCAGTCTGTTTTGATCCCATTCTTTAACAGCTGTGTGCACTTCTGTAAGTAAGAGTGAATCACCCGGGGGGGACTCTCATCAAAGGCGCTGCCAGGAAGACAAAGAGGCTGGGCAGAGCCCGGTGCTAAGTGCCAATGTCCTTAACGGGGACTGGCTGGCAATGCCACCTTTGATCAGTCCGCCATGACTGACTCTCCCACAGCACCGGGGGCTATTAGACAGTTTCCTGTGTCGTCCTGGAAGAGTTCAATCTCTACCTATTATCAAAACACTGCATGTCCGCCGTGTTCCCTGCTCCGCGTCGCTCATTAAAACTTTGGCTGAGGTGGAAAATCCAGCTGATGCAAAGACAATCATTTCCACCTCGGTGTGAAAAAGGTAGTTTTTCATTACTCTCACAATCGGCTCTGTCATTCTAATGCAGTGATTCTCGACTGATGTGTGGGGACCTAAAAGCGAGTCGCATACCTTTTTTGCGGTGGGTCGCGGGTATTTGACCGGAGGAAAACGCCATGCTTTTATTTTGAAGAGGATTTTTTACAGATTGTTGTGTATTCACACTCCTCCCTCTGGAGGCCGCCATGTTTTTACTGACGCAAAAGTGGACGCACTAAAAATGTTTTGAGTTTTAATGACAACTGAAGTCCACTATTGGTTCTCCTGCGTGTTCAGAAGGGTAATGGAGAGGTGATGGATTCAACAAGCAACTTCACCTCTAGAGGTCACCAAATCTTGCACGCTGAAAATTCTCCTTGATTTGGGTCGCGACTAATCCAGCAGTCATGGCGGGCCGCAAACCCAGATCAGTTGAGAACCTCTGTTCTAATGCAGGGGATTTCTTCATAACCCCGCCGCCCCCCCCCCTTCCCGCCGCCGCCGCCGCCCCACGCTGCGCTATTCAAAATTCATGATGCACCATCCTGGCATTTCCTGGGGCCACGTTGCGAGGCTGCACAGAGGTCGGAGGAGTCGGAGGGGTCCTTCCTGCGTCATGCAGAATAGTGGGGCCCCAGTTCCTTGACGTGGCAAGGTCAGGCCAGAGTTGAGGCCACCTGCCGTCAAAGAACAAGGGCGAGGGCGGCCCGGCGAAGCCCAGCCAGTGGCGCTGTCAGTCACGCTGCGCGCGCCACTGCTTTCCTCCTTTTTTTTATTTTTTTATTTTTTTCTTCGCACATGCCCGCGACTTCCTTCCCTCCTTCCCCCCGACGCCCGTCCACAAAGGACGAGTGGAGGGTGGGAAACGGGGGCCGGGTCCCTCCCCTCCATCTGGTGGCGCATGCCTCTGTCAGGACGTCACCCTGCACATAGTAATGAAGGGTGTCATCAAGGTTACTGCAGGCTGGAGTGGTGCCTGCTGTCCTCCTCGCTCTCTCTCGCTCTCTCTCTCTCTCTCTCTCTCTCTCTCTCTCTCTCTCTCTCTCTCTCTCTCTCTCTCCATCCCTCATCCCTGACTCATCTAGCACTTATTGTCTTGTCTGCATGCGGTGCCAGTTGTTGGTAATGAGCATGCGGTGGCTCAGAAAGCCGGCATGTCTGTTCACTCTCAAATAATAGTAAAAACAATATGATGGCAGTATTTCTTTTATTTTTATTTTTTTATAATGACCTATAATGTTGTGTCTCTAAGGCTGGCATGTTGCACCACAATGTTTTTACGGTGGCTGAGAATGGACAAAGTGAACATCTGTTGAGTTGAATGGTAACTGGAGGCTACCACAGATTTTGCTACGTGCTTGTCAGGGAATGATGAGGTGAGGGTCACATCTTATCTTCAATCCTACACACTGTGCCTTTAATGGTACAGTAATGATATACTAAGGACACAAATATAATTGCTTCTACTTTAGATAATATTCTATTATAGTGATATTGGGCAAGATTGACTTGATATTGGACAAGTATCATGCAGATTGAAACTGAATAATCTTTATAAATACTCATATTTACAATATTTATAGAGACAAATATTAGAAATACAAATAGTACAAACCATTTAAGGAAAAACGTTCCCCTTAATTCTAAAGTCCAAAACTTTAATATGTTTTTTATTCATTTTTTCTGGAATATTAAAAATGTAAAACAAAAACCTAAAAAAACAGAGTTACATTGGTTTAATCATTGATCCAACAAGTTTTGCTGCAATATGTCAACTAGATTTTGAATAATCTCGGTTTAAAAAAATGTAACCTCAGAAAACAGCGGACAAATAGAGAGGGATTGAGCCATTACCTCCTCGTGGCAGTTATTTTGTATCGGTGCACTTTCCAACAAACGTTAAGCTTGAAGTATTCATACAGATAATACATTTATTTACGGAGTAAACGAGCAGTAAACATGGTCACATTGTCGCAACGAGAGCATCAGGAAATCAGCAGCAGTGTCGCTGCCAAAAACCGACTCAACTCATCCACACTCGCATTCAGCTGTGGTCTGAGTGTTGCAATGATCATTAACTCAGCATCAAGCTTTTTAATCACTTTGTTTCTGACCCTCGGTGACGTGATAAATTCTTACTTCCCTCGGACTGATCTGTAATGTGTTATTAATGATAGCGTAATTAACGCGGGGGGGTGGGGGGTGCGGGGCGGGGAAGGGGAGCGGGCGCCACGAAACCGCTCCGTCTTATTACTCCAGTTATTCTAACCTCATTTAGAAATGTTCTTTATCTGCTAAATGCGGTCGATCATCGCCATTAAACCTCTTTACGGAGTCATTCGCGACGCAAGGATCCAAAAGTTGCCGGAAACGTATTGAACGCCATTGACGGCCGGAACGGATACTTTACTCCCCTCTGATGTCAACTTGAACATGTGGAGGCTGGACTTCTCCAGTGCGGAAATGTCACGTCATGTCATGACGTTAATTTTGACCAGTGTCAGCGCTGATGTATGGGCCTGGCGGATAAACAAGGCAAAGGAGGCATGCTAACCTTACAGGGGGTGGAGGGGGAGGGGGGGGGGGGGGGGGGGGGGGGGGGGGGGGGGGGGGGGGGGTGCTGCTGCTAGGGGTCAAACTTAGAGTCTGTGGTGAGGAAAGAGCTTTTTTCTACAATAACAGTTTGGCAGCATCTTCTTGTTTGCGTCGCTTTATAACTTCAACTTTGACCCTTCACTCCCTGTGCCCGAACAAATCAATGAATTCAATGAAGTCTCAGTGTGTAAGATTTCAGTGAAATTTGTAACAACAAAACAATTGCATGCTGACATTTTCCTGAATTTCTAATCACCTAAATGTTTTATTTATGTTACATTACCCTCAAATGAGCCCATTAATGTATATTCACACAAGGAGCAAGTCTCCCATAGCTTCTTCTGCATGTTCAGAAGGGTAAAGGTGTAGTGGTTAATGCAAGATGCAACTTCACCTCTAGATGTCACCGAATCGTACACACTGTACCTTTAAATTCCATTTTCCACTTTCGGTGTCTGAACAAATAAATGACTCTCAGCCAGTGCATTTATTCGTTATCCCCCCAAACTCCCCAAGTCTGTTACATTTAAATGAAGTCATCATTTCATGTTTTATGTGGAATTGGAGTGATGCGCTGCACATCTCAAATTCTCGGCATATTATCTCCTCAGTCCTCCCGCAATCAAATAACAGGCCTGAATTAATTTCCCTGTTTCAAAGCGTGGTGCCTGCTTAATGAAAAGGGGGTTTTGTGTCTTATCTCGCCGTGGTATCCGCCGTGTCCCTCTCCACGCCGCAAATCAGGAGACAATGCCGAGAGGAAGCGAAGGGGGGAAACTACTCTCCACGGATCTGTGAAATGGGGGCACGACCCGGCGCCCGTGGATCTCTTTGTGCGGACCTTAATGTCCGACGGCGGCCCGAAACGGTGCCCGGGCCGTGCAAGGTGGGCTCCGACCATTGTTGCCGGGCCTCGCCGACACGGCGAAGGCCACCCGGCCCCTGCCAAGCTTTTAAAGAACCATTACTGTCACAGGGAGCGGGCTCTGAATGGGAGGACGGAGGGAAATAACTCCACAACCTTGGCTCCACGGCGCATTGTGCAGCCTGTGCTCTAATGGAGGCAGAACAGGGTGAGTCAGCAGTTTTGTATCTGACCCGCGGTCTCACGCGACGCAGGTCACATAGTTTAAACAACGTGTTTCGCGGCCTTATGTAAGCGTTTAACATTTTCACAAACCTCCCGTGACATTATTTGCCCCGTCTGTGTTGCGTAAGCTTCGCTTTGATGGCAACACAGGGAACTGGCGTCAGCCGTGAGGCCTAGAAACAGGACTTTAAAGGGACAGTATGCAGGATTTTTCTCCCTCCGGAGGACTTGGAGCATGTGACTGCGATGCAGGTGCCTTCATTGCATCATTGCCCAATCTGTGTCTTCCTCTCAAATCTCCTGTCAATGATCTGGATGTTCCGGATCGTGGCTCGTTGTCCATTTGACCTCAGGATGACTCACCTCTCTCGTCAATGGGGGGTATTTCCGTCATTAGCCCGCTCATCCCCAGCCCCTCACCACATTAGGGTCACACCAGTGATCGTATTCCGTATTTTCACTTTGAGTAATGAGCTCGGCAAAGACACCGGGGACGTCACTCATTACTTCTTTTCTTCTACCCATTTTTGGCTTCAGATCATTTGGCTTCTCGCTGCTCGTCTCTGTAAACAACAATCATCAGCGCTTTGACCTTGACTTTAGCCATGATTCCTATCCCTGATGCTACTTTCAAGCTTGTTAGCTGGGTCTTAACTTTCTCGGGGACTTAAAAAATAAAAATAAATAAAAATAAAAATGTCCTGAGGCAAATCACACAAAAAACAGCCTGAAGACAAAAATGAGGGAAAGCATGAAAATTCTAGCCATAATCCCAGATACACCTTTCCTCTTAAGATCTAATGAGTCAAATATTGAACCAACAAAGTTTTTTTGGAAATTATTTTGGGGGATATTAAAAGTAACTTGGCCTTGTTCTGTCTTCAAAAAGAAAAAAAGAAAAAAGATGACTGCGGGGTCAGAGGAAAATATTAATGGAGGTGGGAAAGCTCTGCGGCTTTTAAATCCTGCGCCTAATGGACTGTATTGACCACATTAATAAAACAGGATATGTGTTTCTAATGTCCTCTCCGTGGTGCATTAGGCTTTTGCTCGCGCTTCCATTTGTTTGTAGGGGGATGGAAGATCTGAAACTCATTTGATCCCTCACACACACAAATTCCCCACTTTCGGTCCAGGCACTTTATAGGCACTATCATAAGTCACAAGTGTAAAAAAGGCAATATCTAACAAATCAAGGTCTGATTTGTGAATGTATCACTATTGTTAATATCACTGTGAGCACCTCTGTGTTCCAACCCTCAAACGTGCACACACACACACACACACACACACACACACACACACACACACACACACACACACACACACACACACTCCTCCTCTGCTGCTGCAGATCCCCATGAGACCCACGTCCTTAAATCCCCTCTGTAATTTCAGACTTGCGCTGAGCCACATAGGCAGTGAGACTTGTTATATAAATCCCGCGGAGGACGGAAGCTGAAAAAGAAAAGAAAGAAAGAAAAAGTCACCCTCTGTTCTCTGCAGCAGTCCTCAACGATTCGTACAAACATGCGGTAATTGTTGGCTTTAATACCAATCACTTACTTCTTAGCCGCGCACTATATTTAATTGGTTGTTCCCAATTTCTCCGAGTGTTTCTTCAAAGAATTAGAGTCACATGCAACGTGGTGCAATAATGGAGTCTATAAGGGGGAGGAGGAGGGAATTGGTTTTTAAGCACACGAGCAGGGAGCTTTCCTCATTGTCCCCTCTGGATGAAGCCCAGTGGTACATTGGAGTTCCAGCACTGGCATGTTTTATTCTTAAAGGTCTAGTACGTATTGTATCGTATTATGTTGACACACATTAGTGTCGTTTTAAGAAAAATGGTGTTTGCCGTAACATTTATTTACATGATCAGAAGCGGCCATGTTTGTTGTGTGTTTTGTTTTACGCTAGCTCAAAATGGATGAAATAGATAACGTGCAACTTTGCCACAAATTGTTATTTGTTTTTCAGTCTGCAATTTCCTCCTTTAAAATTGTATTTCCTGTATTCAATTACACTTCATCACATTGTTTTCCTCGTCAACTTGGTCTTAAGTTCAGCCTCATGCATCTGGATGTAATTCTTTTCTACATGTCCTGGAGCTATGAGCATCCTATTCTCTGTAAAGTGAGTTTTAAATACTATTTCTGATATATACTATATGTCATTGTCTTTGGGACTGAGCATACTATAAGTCTGATTTCAGGTTTGCGTCCCATCAGAACTTTGTTATTTATTTATTAATATATTACATTATATTATATTTGAAATTCCTGTCCTCACCCGTTTTTCTTACATTCAGCACGGCTACAGTCCCACGTTGTCGAGTCGGCTACAACTACCACTGCAGCTACGAGTGCTACTTTAACGATACTTTGAGAGATGCAATGAGTCCACTCTACTTTCTGATTCACGTCTCTTCAGAACTCACACACAGTGTCTCTGCTGTGTCACACATGCATTTGGAAAAGCGGCCGTTTGAGCCAAGAGCAGCCGACAGTAGAAAATGCTGTGCAATCCCCAAACCAACAAACTATCCAATGCACAGCGGCTCGGACGGAGTCAAACAAATAACACCATTCGTCCACTGTATCTGCAGAGACCTCTGTCTGCGCTATAGTGTGGCTGTGGCAAAGGGCGGCCGAAGCGCGCCCCCCCCCCCGCCCCCCCCTGTATAAAGCCACTGTTTGGTCTACCTCTGCAGCCACAGAGCTCCAGCCTCTGCGCTTGTCCGCCCATACCTTCACTGTGTCTCTCTCTCTCTCTCTCTCTCTCTCTCTCTCTCTCTCTCTCTCTCTCTCCCTGNCTCTCTCTCTCTCTCTCTCTCTCTCTCTCTCTCTCTCTCTCTCTCTCCCTGCACCCTTATTTGGACTTCCTCGCCTCCCCCTGATTCGCCCACTGCCACAGCTGCCGCTGGTTTGAACCTGCGTCCTAATCCAAACCATCATTTCCCAGAGATGGGGTTGGCGGTGAAATAACACGGTCCCACCTCTCTCCATAGGAAGCACCACTTAACCTTTTTTAATTTTTTTTTTAATTTTTTAATTTTTTAAAGCCAGTCAATCACGAACTCACTGTTGCATTCAGTGGCGTTTCACCCTTGAGCAAGCGAGATTCACGGCTTTCCTAATTAAATTTCTGCAAACCTGTGTGGTGGAGCTCACACCCCCCCCCCCCCCCCCCCCCCCCCTCCTCTCCACCCCCCCCCTCCCCCCGGCAGCCATTATCTGCCAACAGGATTTTGATTAACTGGACACAAATCCACTATTATCTCGAGTTACTGTGCGGGGCTTATAAACAGCAGCCCCCTAATTAAAAAGAATAATGCAGCACATATCATGTCCAAAGTAATCTGCATCTCGCCGAGCTGTCGGGGAGGGAAACGGTTTGTGCATAAAATACGAGAAAAAGAAAA
Source organism: Chascanopsetta lugubris (assembly GCA_016785325.1). Classification (NCBI taxonomy): domain Eukaryota; kingdom Metazoa; phylum Chordata; class Actinopteri; order Pleuronectiformes; family Bothidae; genus Chascanopsetta; species Chascanopsetta lugubris. The sequence goes on from JAFBJT010109193.1 coordinate 62,054, forward strand.
AGCGATGATTTGTGTTTTGTTGTATCGCGGCAAAACCCTTCTGAACTTTATGTAAGGAAAAGGAAAAGTGTTGTTCACCCAACCAAGGTGCCGCTGAGTAATTCTGTTTGTCACAAAGTGAAACAGTCATATTTTACATATAGGCTGGAGATTGTGCTTTGTGATAGTGAGGAAGATGCGGGGTGACATTTCCAGGCTGGGCGAGAACTTTTGTTTACGACGTTACAGGAAACGATGCAGCAGCAGAAAACGCGAGCAGAGATGGAGCACTTTGACTCCGACCGCGTGGGATGCGAGTTCTGTGCGATTCATTTTTACAAATCATGGCCCATTTCTCTTGTAAACAGAACCTCTGCGTCTGCAGCTTCTCCCCCGAACGGCGGCTTCGTTTTAATATTAAATTAATTCATCTTATGTCAGCGAGGTGCATAGCTTTGATAAGCTGTCAGCTGCACTGACTCTGCGCTGGAGCACAAATGTGTGATGGATAAGATAAATAGGCCAACGACGTAAACACCGCCAACAAGCGGTATTTACATTTACAACCAAATCTTCAAGACCAATTAACATCATACATATTTTTCAATGTCCACGTTTCTTACGTACTACAATGATATATATATATATATGTGTGTATATATATATATTTATATATATATATATACACACACACACAATATGTAACTTATGAAAAACTATAACCTTATTTAAAACCTAATTACAAGTAATATTTCAGTCTGTTGTCATTGTTTTTTATGATCTCAATCAAAATCAAAATTGATACAACATGTGATTAACATTAGAGAAATACATAGTCCATCTTTTCTTTATTCATTAACCTTTATTCAAAGAGGAGACATTCTTTTGAGATTGTTTACCCATAATCACTATTTTTGTATTTTATTATTCATTCCAGTATTCTTATGACTATTTATAATCATTTTAATGGCGACCGAGGGCTACAATGGGTTCTCCTGCTCGAAAGAGAAGGGTGAGGCGGCGGGTACAACATGGTCAACAGTGTCACCAAATCTTACTCAGACCATGTAGTCCATGTAGTCACCATGATTGTAGACAATCACATAGTCTGAATGATGAATGAAATGAATGGTTTGATTTGCGCCTTAGACTTGTTATAACGGGCAAGAAATCCGCATTTGCGTTTGCTGTTATTTCTATTATTGAATAGCAAAAGCCTCCGTGCAGTTGGACAGACCTCGCACCTTCCCGATTTTACTGCTGACACCTTCAAAAAGCAGCTTTTTATTCCCCCCCCCCCCCCCCCCCCCCCCCCCCCCCCCCCCCCCCCCCCCCCCCCCCCCCCTTTCCACTTCCCCCCCCCCCCCCCCCCCCCCCCCCGCCCCCCCCCGTNNNTGACACCTTCAAAAAGCAGCTTTTTATTCCCCCCCCTCCCCCCGCCCCTCCCCCTCCGCCCCCTCCAACCTACCGCCTGGTTTGACATATTCCGCCGCACCGCCTCCTCTTCGCCAGGCAACGTTCGTTTGTAATCTGGCGCTTGTCACGAAACACAAAAAGAAAACTTTGCCGGAGAAATATACCTGGACCTCGTATGACCCCACAGGTCCATGCATTACAAAGCTAATACCAGAAATGTCATCGCGGCACAGCTGAGAGATCGGCTCCGCAGGTGAATAACACACAATAGACTCAGGCAGCAGAGTCCTAACTGCGCTGAAGGCGTCAGATGACGGGGGGGTTTCCACTTCAGGCGCAGCCCGTGTTATTTCATTTCCTCTCATTTCTCTCTCCTGCTCTGACGTCTCCGTGGGGGGAAACGTTATATACTGTATATATTCGCGTTTCTCTCAAGTAACTCCGGCTTCTTATGAGCTCAGTTACGTGTGCACATCCACACGCTACAGTTTCACGATGCTGGAGGTAGAGACATTTTACAATACTGCTCTAATTGCATCTTAGAGAAGGTAGAAAACTATGGAATCAATACAGTAAAAAAAAAAAGTCTAGTTAAAGATATGGAGAAAATGTTTTTGAAAACAACAAGATCCACAGACCCATGTTAAATTAAATTGTTTATTCATATGCAACAATGTTTTTTGGGATTGTCGTCTGCCCTTTTGAGGATTTTCCAGCTGTTTTGGTGGTTGGATGTTCCCTTCATCACTCTGACGTCAGCCTTATCACTGTTGATCAAGGTAAGCTTCTATCATCTGCATCTGGGTCCAGATGTTTTAAAGGTGCAGTGTGTGAGATTTGGCTCATTTTTGTCACTTCTAGAAAAATACTACAAAACAATTACATACTGACATAAATTCATAACCACCAAAATGTTTTATTTTTCCCCCATTGCCCTTAAATGAGCCCATTATTGTATATTGACATGAGGAGCGGGTCCTCTCTACGAGGGCCGCCATTTCGCAGTAGCCCAGAATGCACACGCTAAACATCTTTTGACTGGATACAACATGCAACTTCACCACTAGATGTCACCAAATCTTACACTCTGCACCTTTAACGGTTGTAATCATCCATTGGTTTCATTGAAACATTTATTATCAGTGCCAGAGAATGAAAAAGGAAAAAAAAAATCCAACATGGGTTAAGAAAGAAAAATCATAGCGTGTTTGATTTTATATAATGAATATTAACGACTGCGATTTACATGAGAACGTCCACATCCAGGAACATATGTTGAGACATATTTCAACAAGGATGATTCTTTGCCATGTTTAATTTATAATTAAATCTCGGCTCATTAGAAATGCCGTAAATCAGTGAAACCCGCTCCTGTGATCTCTGGCTTTCACAAAACCAGATGAAACAACCCTGCAAACACTTTCTTAGTCCCACTCTGAGGGCAATTACATGTGAGGATGGTGCGTTTGAAGGTTTGCCCTTTGAGGTTCGGCATCAATCTTTTGGAATCAGACCTTTTCCAGTGGATATCACACTCGGACTGCTTCAAAGAGACTTAAGATATCACAATATATTTATATATATATGTGTGTATATATATATATAAATATTTTTATCTCGGTGTGATAGCTGCTTAACTCAGGTGCTCAGTAGATTACGTGAAGCCACAAAGATAGGAAGCGAGTCGACATTAAGTGATAACTGATAAGATAGAGATGTACAGCATTTACCACTTTGTGTTTTCCTGCAGAAGATATTTGCAGACATCTTTGGCTGCCTCAAGATGCAGTCAGAGGAAGCCTCTTCAAGGTGCAGTGTGTACGATTTGGTGACATCTGGAGGCGGAATCGCATGTCGTATCCATCGCCCCACCCTCGACCTTCTGCACCTTTTGTAAGGTTCGTTGGATTAGCATGAATTGGGGGACTAATAATCTCCACATACGTTTCCTGGATAGCTTGCCTTATTGCTGCTCGCCCGGAAAGCAGCAACAATCTTTCTTACCTCCATTTTCAAATGTTAGTCCCCCTCAGCAGACTCGGCTGAATCCCATCCTCCACGTAATGTTGTTCAAACCAGCCACAGGCCTCCTCATCATGTGACGTAGCAGAACCTTTGCCTCTTCGCCCAGTCGGAGAATATTGTGACCTTTCGTTGCAAAGCTGCCCGTGAATGCAGTCCAACCCCGTGGCTCGGGGATTTGGCCAAGTGGATTGGGTTTTGAGGAAAGACTGCAGGAGGCACTCTCCTTAATGCCAGCGGCTGAGCCCTGTTTAGAGGTGCTCCAGGAGTAGAAAGCGAAGACCCCTCTGCCTCAATTAGATTGATTCCGAGCGGCCGTGTGGCGTTAACCTTTTGCCAGAGCACAATTTGTCTCACTTTGCTTTGATTTCAGGATGTCCGAGGCAATCTCAAGCGTCCACAGTCTCCTGGCGCTGCCTGTTGTTGTGCGTGTTTTGTTTTGTTTTTTTCTTCTAATTCCAGCCACTTCACATACGTGCACATGCCGATCGTCCAATTCTGGAAGGAGGACGGTTTGACAGTTTGCCACAGAACCACTCCGCGGACGTTACCTCCATCTTTGTATTCAGTCCATGGTTTGTACTGAGCTGGAGATCCAGGATTTGCGTGTATGTACGTTTGATACTGACTCACTGTGGATGTCAAAGAGTGACGGAGCAGCCACTTCCTCATTAGCTCCACAGAGGCACCTTTCACTAAGACCCCCTCCCCATCCCCCCACCCCTGACCCTGTATTGAAGCTGCTGAGCGGCAGAGCTTTTCAGGTGTGAACCGTGCAGCAGTGATTAAGTCACTTCCTGCATCGCTCAGCGAATCCTCAACTCCATTGATGAGCCGGGGAACATGCGCATTTGCATGAATCATCTTGTTATTGTTTGTACGGTAATATTCCTGATTGAATAGAAGGCGCACTCGTGGTCGCACCATTATGGGACGGTAAAGAAAGACCTTCCCGCATGCATTGAAATGCTCTGCTGCTTCAGATGAAAGAGGATCTTTTGGCGTACAATTCGAGCTGTGGACTTTGTGACCTTCATGGCTGAATGTACGTTTTCAAACACACACAGAAAGACATACAGCCGGCAGGATGAATGGAGGTATGATATAATAGAATAAGTAAGGACTCGGTGTGCAAGGTTTCCGTATACGGTGGTTTTCACGAGATGAAAAGATATGTGCAAAAATCTAGATGGAGCGTCTGCGGACCTTTGCATGCCGAGCACGTACATCCTTCTGTGTGCTCCTGATGCGTTGATCCATGTGTTCAGGAGCCCTGTAGAAATGGTCCGAGACATCCTCCGATCGGTGCAGTCCCTCGCCCGTGCACGGTAACTGATGATGACATGCTTAATGCATCCCATCATCAGTGGCTCCGGCGTTTAGCCCGGCGCAAACCCGCTCCATCCATTACGGATGTCTTTGGCTGTGGGAGCCGCGGACGTCCGGCGGAAAGGGAAAATCAATTAAAACCCCGCAACAGCTTCATCTAATTGCCTAAATCGCTCGACTTTAATTAGAGGGAGATGCGAACACACCTGAGGTAACACGTATCCAGCCTCCCTGCATGCATGCAGAGTTTCACTTCTCCAAATCCTTGTTGTTCAGCGGTTGGTGAACTGCCGCAGTCGCTCAACTCTTTGAGGAGTCGGACAAAGGGATTTAACTTGAGTGGTCAAGAACCAACATTCATTGTCTGCTTTGACAAAGTCACGTAGTTACGAAACAGCTCAGCCGTTGAAAGTGAAGTTTTTGTGTCGATGGCTCCGCCTCCTTCCTTCCCCCTTCACCTGCAGATGGGTCTACTTTATGCCACGTTGGATTAGCCTCGTACGTCTCACTGAGGCAAAGCTGATATATTCCCGTCACATTTTAATAGGGGTGCAGCGTCAATGTAAGTACATGTTTGAGTTGGGTGTCGAGGCTCCGGGGTTTGTGAGTGAGGGAATAAAAAGGGAAAGCTGAAGGCGATCAATGCTATCTTCCCATGTGGATGGGAGAGATGGGGGGGGGGGGGGGCGCGAAGCGGGGGGGGGGGGCGCGAATCAGGAACAGCGGCAGGAAACGGGCTGTGATTTGACAACTTAAATGAGCCACCCATTGGTGATGACAATATGCACGTTCAGCAGATCCTTGACGTGGCATTATAGGGATGACAGGGTATACGTCTATATAGCCCATCTATATACCAGGTGTGGCCCCCAGGGGGAGGGGAGGGGGGGGGAGCAATAAGGCTGGAAGACATTTTTATTACTCCCATGCAGTACATGAGATAAATATTTACGGGTGTGTATCTGTCTTCTGCGTTGGGAAGGGCTGAACTTTAAAAAGAAATAAAGTATACGGCTGAAGGAGATGGAGATGCATGGGAATCAATTTGCATCGGAGGTGCAGGGGAGGAAGATTGAGTGACACCGCGTGGTGAATTTGCATATTGCCGCGGAATACCCCTGAACCCACCTCCTCCCTTCCATGCATGTGGAGAACCAACAGAAGCCTTTATTTGCCCCTCTGCTGTACTGTAAACACACATGCTTGACCTTTAAAGGTATACTATGCAGGTTTGCGCATTATTTTTCCCATGAGCCTTAAATGAGCCCATCAATGTATGTTTACATGTGGAGTGGGTCCTCTTCACGGTGGCCGCCATGTTTTTACAGAAGCTCAGAGTGGACGCACTTAACGTATTTTGAGTTTTGATGTCAACCGAAGTCTACCATAGGTTCTCCTGCACGCTCAGAAAGGTGAGGGTGGGGTGATGGATACAACAAGCAACTTCACCTCTAGAGGTCACCAAATCGTACACGCTGCACCTTTAAAAGCACTCGGCCCCCGCGTCTTATCTCTCTGTTGTTGTTTGTTGTGAAAACATTCACTTTCTAAACCGTCCTTATCAGATTTGACTTTGATGACACTCCGTCCCTCCCCATTGTCTCGACCCGCCGCATCCCATAAACAGATAGTGGCTCAAATAGGATTTTCTCCCGAATCATAATCCACTTTGTAAACGTCACCTGACACGAGTTTCCCATAAGGGATGGAAAGTGGGCCCTTTTTTTTTTCTTTTTTTACTCTTTGTTTTGCTTAGCTTTCAAATCTTAAGGACACTGTACAAAAATAACCGAGCAAATACTGTATTATTTAATTGTTTGTCCGTAAGTGCATTTCTTCTCTCTCTCTCTCTCTCTCGGCCGTGGCCCAGAAATCCGTGGAGTCGCGCAGCAAATCCTAAACACAACGCGACACAAAATGTTCAGACGAGACGCAGGAGAGAGCGGATGGGGGAAACATGTCATTAATCATAAAAGGCCAGGAAGGAGAGAGAGAGCGCGCCATCACACAATTCATCTCTTACTCTTCCATTCCACTCTGTCCTTGATTCCACTCCCCCAGCAACATCCCTTCCTGCCCATAGGCCTCTCCTTTCTTCATCACCCTCCTCCTCCTCCTCTGCATCCATCACTCTCTTCTCCACTCTAGCGTTAATCACATCTCCTCCATTTTTTTTTTTGGTTCCCTTTGGTTGTGGCCATGTCCGACTCCGCCCGCGATGCTTTGGTTCGAATGTTTTCTTGCAGGAGTGAAAATCCTCAGACAGCCTCCTGTCGGGCCGTTTGCGAGCGAAACCCTCGATAAAAGAAAAAGCGAAGGACATTGATCATTGATTTTTAGGTGTAGACAAACCGACTCGCAGGCGGATATTCCTCTGATGTCATTTCCCAAGGCAGCAGCTTCAAACCTGTGCAGCTCAGACCGAAGACAGAGTCTAAATTATGTTGGCGTAAGATAAAATCACTTCTATTTAAGGAGAGCAAAGAGAAATCAAAACGTTTTAAAGTCCTGAGGGTCTTAAAAAAGTTGAAAATATTTATATAAAGCCCGTGTGCTATGATTTGTACTTGTATTCCTTAATTTAATTGCATTAACAGGATTACTAGAATATGCTTATCCTGTGAAATAAATAGTCAGACACCCTCTCTGTGAGCATTTGTGGTGTCCAGGTCGAAGCTTACCGTTGTCAGAGCTCCTCTCGTGTTTCTACGGCAACCCAGAATGAACAAACTCAGATTTGATTTGAAGGTGAAGGATGCTACGTCAATGTGTTAATTCACCGCTCGATGCAAACTAAACGGACTGAACCTTTCAATAGGTGTTGGACCCCGAGGACCCTGCACCGCCTCTGCTGCACAAGGAGCTGTTTACTTGTTCAGTGATGCTGGACCTGGTGCATCGAGACGGGGGTTCGGATTGTGTTTATGCCGATCTAATGATCAACAGTGTGGTTGTCTTGGTGAACCACTGTGTTGTTTGTGTGACATCCCATGTTTGTTAGCGTTTGGATAATATAAGATAAAAGTATCTTTCTTGATCAAAACAATGGGAAATTGTACTTAAGAACAGAGTAGAATGAATAGTCGAATAATTGAAGGTATATTTTGTCCAAATTAAGTTAGTTTTTTTTCCAGTACAAGGCTGTAGAGACTGCTGTAAGTGGATTGTGGAGCATTGGTATCAATTTCAGGTTTCTTTTGTATGAGATCATTTTCTATTGTGAAGCGTTCACACGTCAAACTGTTCAATCATCTCATCCGCGCTTCTTCCAGATCCTGGAAAATGTGGTCAAGCTCGAGAAATGAAGCCCCTCGAACTCTTTAAGAGAGGAGCCAGGGTGCAATATATGTGCGCGGCCATCACGGCAAGGCTATATGTGTGTGTGTGTGTGTGTGTGTGTGTGTGTGTGAAGTAATGGCTCCGGCAACATGACTGTAGTTTTTCAGCTGCAGAACAGTTTAATCACATTTTTCATGTGCTGGCGGTAAGTGTTGGAAGACGAAGAAGAAGAAGGAGAGCGGTGAGAGGAAAATCTCTCAAGGACAAAAACATGATGCATGCTCTGTGCTGTGATGACTGCAGATAGCTCACATCTCCCCCCGATCTTTTATTGCTTTTATATTTTGCTCTTTATATCTCCTGCTCACCGGCTCCTCATGAGCTGGAATGTGCTTCCTTTGAAATGTATGTGTCTCTGCACGGGGGGTGGGGTGGGGTGGGGGGGGGGTCGGGGGGGTGTATATATATCAGCACGTTCAAATGCCAGATGAGATACTTTCAGCTTCAAGTGGCTTTAAAATGTCCCGCTGATCATGGTTTATTGTTTTCAATAAGAATTCATATTCATGTCTGCACAACAATGTGCAAATATAAGATTTTATGATTTTACATTAAATCTTATTGGACCAAATCAAATCAGGCATCAAAGTTTTGTGTGCGTTACTGTCTCGATACATGTGTGCATATCAATTTGCTTTCTACAGAAACAAACATTTTTTTATTGTATTTGTACTGATACGTTATACAGTGGAAATTTGAATTTAATTCCATTTTTGTAATATCAATTTTTATCTTTATAAACATGTATACAGAAAGATAGAGACAACAATAATGAGAATAATAATAACAATGATATATATATATATATATATATAATGATATAGCATTTATCCAAATAAGATTACAAAGTGCTTTTAAAATACATGACATCAAAATATGTTGACAAAAAACAACACAGAGACAAAGAAAGGAATGTATCAACAATAACTATAAAGATATGAATATCAAAATATTATAAATTAGCAAAGCATTGTTATTTTTATTTATCTATTATCATTATTATTATTATTATTATTATTATTATTATTATTATTATTATTATAATATGCAGGACATATGTAAGCCTGTCATCTAAAACCCTGGAGAGTCACTTGAATAATTAACCACGAACCAGCGTGTGATGAAGGACCAACCCATCGCTCACACTCTCCACTCTCCAACTAAGTGAATGCATAACCAAGCTGCCGGTGCCCCCGGCCTGCTCCGGCTGCCTCACACGCCTTATATGGAAGTGAACCACTGGCAGTGAAAGCGCTGGGTGCTGTCACTTGCTGCCTGACAGGGAGCAAGCAGGGACCTAATGGTTTGCCCCCACTGTCAACGGCAGCCACAGCAGAGCCGGGCGAGGACGGCTCGGGGAGGTGTGCGAGCCTCGTTGTTTACTCCCTGTGAGACAGCTTGATGAATGGATATCTGAGTGAGTGGATAAATTATTTGCTCCTATAGATTTGTTGCCTCAGCCTCCTCTGCGCCCCCCCCCCACCCCCAACAGTATGCTGCCTAAAGATTGTTTAAATAAATAAAATGAGATGAAATGTGTCAAGAAACAACGAAAGGTCATGGTTGTAAAATCAAAACTTTTCAATCTGGATTTGGCCTCTGGCATTTAAAGGGTTTGTTGGTTTGCTGCAGCTATGTTCATGTTCTAAATAATCCATTTCCACAAAAGAAATGCTCAGTGTGGGTTGAGAACACTTTCTCTAAAGTAAGAAGGACACCAACTAAGTTGTTTCTCAAATACTTATTCCACTTTCACATTATTTAACCATCAATAAATTGTCTCTAAAGCACCTTTTAAAACCTATAGACAGAAAGTGATAAACAAGTTTCAAAGTTGAAGCCAAACAAGGAAAATAAACAGTGGAACGAATCCAAACCAATACAAATATATCAAGTGTGTATGTGGGATTTTTTTTATATATATCTAGGTGTGAAGTTGCATGTTGTTGTTGAAAATATCTTTTCTCAACATAACCAACATAAACCAAGGTTTATATACTTCCAAAATCATCCAGTGGGCCGGATTTGACCCTCTGGCGGGCCGGTTCCAGCCCACGGGCCATATGTTTGACAGCCCTGAAGTAGGGGAAACTGTGAGGTATCCTTTAAAACAATTAAAAAAGGTGTTTCAATTGTCCACTCAGGGTTATTGTAGAACTAGTAAACTAGATGCAACATGGATGGTGATAGAATATGGCAACCTCTGAATGGGGCTTTTACAATGATGATATGTATTAACGTGAGTATATACTCACATATGAGTATGGTTATCTATATAGAAATACATTCAAGTAAAAGCCAAATGCATGACATCAGAATTTGTTTATATGTGATGTATCTTTTGCATGATTTCAAAGTGCCTCCTCTGTTCGCTAGGATTACCAACCCTAGCTTTAAATAACAGCAGCGGGAGCGGATGGTGCAGAATGCATTCGATTTACATTGAAATCCAAAATGCACGATCACTCATCTGAAATAATCAAGTCTCTGTCAAGTCTGTGTCATCATCAAAAAATGGTTTTCTCCAAAATGAGTCGAGCCAGCCTGTGCGGCGACATCATCCGCACGGCGCCACAACAAAAACAAACATCGCTCGGAGAGAGATGAAGGTCAGCCCGGCGTTCCTCTCATTCCCGCCGTCTCGCATCCATCCCTGGTGCCGCATTCCAGTTACGCACTCTTGCCGCATACATTCCATTACAATATTACAGCACATTTAGTAGAGAGCTTAGGTTATTTCCTCTCATGCTGACAAAAACAATTTCCCTCTCAGCCCTTAATGAGGATTGCAGAGCCTTTCAAATTATGGCTGCACATAGCTTATCGTGTCTTGGCCTATGTGATATTGATGAGAGGCAAGTGACTGCATTCATGAAATTAAGGTCCTAAAGTCACTGCAACAGAATGCGCGGCAGTTAGCATTTCTTCCGATGATTTAAAGGGTCCATTCGACGGCGAGTGTGTTGGTTTATTGCTTAATTCCTGCTCGTAATTTAACCGCGGCATCGTTGCGCTTTGAGTGGCGGTCAGCGCACGAGGTGAAATTGAAAGAGAAGAGGTACAAATGACCACCAACAGGACGAAGAAGGGAAGGGCAAGAGATGAGGACGAGGACATAAGGGTGAGGAATGAAGCCATGGGGGAGGAGGGGCCTTGTTTTTCATATTTGTTTCATGATGATGATGATGACGATGGAAATGTAGCCCGCCTGGAGAACTGCCCGCGCAGAGACGGTCCAGCAAGTCCGTATCATATTGCCGAGCTTCCATCGACTGGTCAGACTAATAACAATCTTTACTTTTAGATATAGTGACTGTCATATACAGTGTAATGTTACGCCTTCTCATCATACTGTGATTCACATCACCTGATCACACATGGTTTATGTTAAGCAGCGTTGCCTAATTTGAACTAAACGTGACAATATGACACAAAGCAACATCATTTTGAATTGTAATGGTGCAAATTAAAATTAATGAATTAGATAATCTTACATCAGGTCAATATACATATATAATGTATTGTATTTCGCACAATTGCTTTTCACCCTTATCATTATTATGTCAAGTGTCTTTGTTATTATTATTTGTAGTAGTAGTCATAGTATTAGTCCTACTATTATTAGTATTATTATCATTAGTCTATCTGTCTGTCTGTCTATCTAGCTATTTTTCAAACATTGAATACATTACTTCCTGTTTTATTCTGAAAAACATCCAGGTTTCCTGCAGATGACACACTTCCTGTCCCTATTTATTACTTCCTGTTCCCACCCCCCCTTCTTGCTTCCCCTGACTTCCTGTGTTCCATGTGTCCATGTGTGAGAGTGTGTGTGTGAGAGTGTGTGTGTTAGAGTGTGTTTGTGAGTCTGTGTTTGTGAGTCTGTGTGTGTGTGTGTGTGTGTGTGTGTGTGTGTGTGTGCCACTGTCGCGTTTGTCAGTGTGTCAGGTCCGTTCCAGGCCTGCTGTGTCACCCCTGTGTTTCCTGCTTCCTGGGGCCGTGTGTTAACCATGTGCCACCATTTTGAATTTGGATAGCTTAGCATGCTCGAGTTTGTCTTCACAAATCCTCACCGATCTTCAAACGGCCTGCTTTTCTTCATCAAACATCTTTTCCTGTAACAGTAGCTTTGTCTTACACCTTCATTTGGACGTTACCTGGACTCCGATAGGTGTTTGGACGGCCTGGAGGCCCCCTCTCTCCACATGTGCTCTCCCGCTAATGGAAAGAACCGAAGCAACCAAAGTAAGATTTTTAAATGAATTTTTCTAAGAAACTGAAATGTTCACATGTTGCTGTATCTTGACACTTAACTGTGGTTTAGCTTGTTTTGACTGTTTGTTTTCACCTAGTAGTTTTTGTCCTGTGTCTTATAGGCTTGTTTGTGTGTTTTGAACAGAATCTGCATTTTCTGTTCGTATACTCTAAATTACAGTGATTATACTTGGGCTACATTGAAGTCAGTATAATATGAATATGATTTCCAATACATAATATATATGTTTTTCCTGCCCTGGTATAGGTGCCATAGTAGTGCCATCCATGTGGTGCCCCAGTACTCCTCTATTGAAGCTACTGTGTTGTATTTAACCACAGCTATAGTAATGAAGTTGCGTGTGACAATTGTTCAAAATAAAAGTGGTTTATTTTATTTTATTTTTTTATTTTTTCCCTTGCAATTTTGATCGTATTATACCCCGGTGTGGGCCTTGTATTGCCCAGATGATGGCGGCCTCCACCACAACCCTGATCATTCTCTCATGCACTTCTTGTCCCTATTTCCATATTTACTGCGTATGACAATATGCATATGATACATTTACATTAACCATGTGGTGGTGGATTTAACCATGACATTTGTGAAGCTTCACTCGTGTCACTCATGAGCTGCCATGGTTGACATATGGAGTCAAAATGACTTCCACTGCCTCCTACCATCCTATTTAGTCAGATTACATTTGTATAATTGAGAGCATATATCAGCCCTGGAACATGCATACATACATAAATGAGGCCTATGTGATTTTAGAATGGATCGTCGTGGGTTGCACATGCTCCAATTAAAAGACTGTGGCAACAACAGGTCTTCTCCCAGCCAGCACACAGTGCTTCATTATCCAAACAGTGGCAACCGTGCGTTTGCTTAATTTCTTTATTTTTCCGACGAGACGTTGTTAGCATCCATTTTTAAGTGACTAGCGTTCACACACACACACACACACACACACACACACACACACACACACACACACACAATAATGTGTCACGGCTGTCCTCAGGAGGACGAGCGGCAAGTTTATTCCAAAAAAAAAAAACAAAAAGAAAGAAATGACTCAGCGAGCAGTTGCCGATGACGACGAGCAAGTTGACGGATGGAGAGGGAGCGAATACTTTCAAACCGATGTGACAGGCGCTGCCATTAAGGCGCTGACCAGCTGACAGACTGTGTCATGCAGACAGGAGGGACAGAAGGAGGGGGGGGGGGAGACAAAGGGTCTCACACAGACAGAAAGGCAGAGAGGATGACAGAGCGACAGATGCAGCAGATTGGGGATATTTATGTGTGAGACTCGCTGTGATATGGAGTGTGGAGGGGGAAGTTACGTCGGGAAGAATTCAATTTATTTTTCCGGTCTAAATGTGAGCCAATCTCTCACTCGCTTTATCCATCACGGCTGCGATGAAGTGTTTGGGACACGCGGTTACAAAAATATTATTTCTGTTATCATCGTTCAATATAAAATGTTTTGACTTCACCGCGTTTCGCGTTACTCTCCTTCGGTTTGCGTATTTTGTATAACTGCCTGTTCTCTCTGGGGGAACTGTCGGTATCCTTTATACAACAATTTCAGCTTGACAAAGACACTGTCTCTTTTCTGGAATAAATATACAGCTGTTTTACGCCAACAAGACATGGGTTCAATCAAAGGAACTGCCATCCTCCATATGATGGAGTTCCACTTAGCTGCTCAATACCCAGTATTCTAGTAGTCTTTATTCCCTTTGACAGCAATGAAGTGGTTAGAAGGAGCTTGTCATAGTTCGGTCGGTTACCATGTGTGCTGGTTACCAGCGCTTGCATTACGTTGCTGCCGTGTGATTGGTTCATATTTGCACCAATGAAAAGGCGAACCTTCAAAAGTGGCAGGGGTGTTGTGTTCATTTGGTCCTCATGGATGTATTAGTTGGGGCAGCTGTGGCCGGGGGGTTCAGAGGAGCATTCGTGTGACCAGAGGGTCGGGGGTTTGATTCCCGCTGCTCCTCAAATCCGTATGTATAGGTGTCCTTGGGCAAGACACTGAACCCCACATTGTCCCATGTACTCAGAGATACGAAGTGGTGCTAATAGAGTATGAGCGTTTGAGTGACTGGGTGAATGTAAACTGTACTGTAAAGACTTGATAAAGCAAAGCTATATAAATACAGACCATTTAACATTAGTTAAGACAAACTTTGTGGTAGAAATGAAGTCTATTTATGCATTGGAAATGTTGTACTGTAATAAAGATTTTGTCTTTGGCCTCCACAATTCATATCACTTGTGCTGTCATATGGTCTTAACAATAATAATGGTCTAAACTAGATCAAATAATTTAGAACCAGCATATCGGAAGGCCTCTTCACTACCATCACAACAGCTCATACAGAGATACTACACTCACATTCCGATTGGTCGAGTCGATGCCAAGGTGAATTTAAGGTCTAGTCTCTGATGATAATAGAGCAACACGACGTTCCCTTCTGATCTGTTCATACAACAGTGAGGAGTGGATCGACGTTTCCACATGTGACCTATTTACACGTGTGTGTATAGGATCGTAGATCGGCCGACACACACGCCGCCTCGACTAAAGCGCATGACACTAATGTAGCTGCGTTACTTTGCATTTGCTCTTTCCATTGTTACGGAGAGGAAATGGCAGGCCGTCAGTGACACGGATGACGAATGACAGCGAGCGCATGACGGCGAGCGTACGACACCGTGATAAGGCTTGTTGTTTTGATGCCGCCAGCAAGTGGCGAACAAAATAGTGCTAGCGTGAAATGAAAGCATCAAATGAGTTTAGCAGAAAAAAACAAAAACCGAAAAAAAAGTAAACAACCCTAAAACTCATCTGTATTTTCTCCCCCCCACGCACATTATTTATAGATTAGGCTCTTACGATGTTTGGGTACGTCACGATATCACAACAATGAAGCTGACATCTGCGTTTTGCTCGGTGAGTCGGACGTGAGCGCGCCGCATCGCTCCGCTCCGTTGAGCCGCCAAAGCTTCCCCGGCACGACTCGGCAAATATCGAAGACGCCATCGAGCGGGCGCCCGAGAAATCATTATCTCCGTCGTCTAATCAGTCAGAGGAGAAGTACAATCGGTTCAGGCGCCGCCATTTTCAAAAACCCTCCTCATTCGAAGCCACAGGAGTTCGAATCAGCGATTCATCCGTGCATGTGACCTTGGTTTTCACCTGGTGGTGCCCTGACTACAGAGCACATCAAAGGAACTTCAAGCAGCACATCTGGCCCTCTAGTAAAGAACGATGATGCAACCTGAGGCGCTGGCGCTCAGAAGTGGTAATCTCCCGTGGTTAAAGGAACCTCAATGTATCAGAAAGGAGCGTGTTGAGAGGCGGTGAGGAGAAGGAGAAGGAAATCGTCTCTCGCTATCGCTCTGCTCGGGAATCGGTTATCAGTCGCGATGTTCCTTTGCTTTGGGACTCCATTGCTCTTTCGTATGTGGGCGGGCTCTCCGCCCGTGAAAGAGGACTGGTTTTTCGGAATGCATGTGACAGTTTTGTATGGAACTTGAAAAAATCATATAAAACGGAAAACTGAACCGTTTCGGCACCTTAATATGAATATTAATGATTCAGCGCATACTACCGTGGGTCTAATCCAGGAGGGCCACATAAGATGCCCAGATGATGACCAGGGGCCAAAAACAAACATTGCTATATCAGGACCTTTTGTTATCATTTGATGAAATTATTGACAACATCTTATGGGCTATTCATTTATGTATTATCAATAACAAATTTATTTTAGTACATAAACATGTTTAAAACAACATAACTTTATAATTAGTAATTATCAAATGCAGCACAAAACATTTTTTAGACAGTATCAGCAAATTGGACTGGGGGTGAAAGTGGGACTTTTATTTTGAAGCCTAAAAATGTGTGCAGAACAGAATGACATCTAGTGGTGAGGTTAAAAGTGCTCTTCGTTTCCAAGCATGTAGAAGAAGCTATGGATGTTGTCGGTTATCATTCAATTTCAAAAGAAGAGAATCAACAGAATAACACACTCACAGGAAACGGAAGCTTTTCAAAATAAAGGTATACTTTGGCTCCTTTTTTTTCTAGTGGCCCAGTTCTGGTCTAATGTTTTAATCACGGTTTTCATCACTCCTCCTCTTGAAGAGGGAGAACTGTGACTGTCCAGCATCCGGGCTGGTCACAATCAAACGATCTTGCCGGGGGGACGGCTTAATGATCCTCGTTGTTATCGTCTCGTGAGGGTCGTCCCGCCTCTTCCCCGGGGGGACGGCGTAAAACGTTGCAAGGAGTTCATGATTTCTCACGGGGGCGGCAACAACCCACGCTATATTCAAATGTCACCTCAATTTAATTATTCAATTAAAGAGATTGTCAATTTAACACACTCTGAAAATGTGCATACAGAGATGGTTGCACGCTTACTGTACATGGTGGGTTTGATATTTGCCTCTGCGCTGTTCTCAGCGGCAGGTCTGTCAGTCCACTGCTCATACGTCTCAGTATGAGTGGACATATTGCCATGACATTTCCCACAGACACTCCTGGTCCCCAGAGGTCAAATCACGCTGGTTTAATGTGGTCCTGTCACTTTACCTCCTGAGCCACAGGCAGGCTGACATTGCCGGGTGTTGACCAAATACCAGCAAATCCTATGGCAGACTCACGTTACCATGCTCGTCTGTGGTTGTTACCCACCGTCACAACGTGTTACGTAAGTAATCGGTCTGCCGGCATGACTCAGCACGCTCTCTCCTTGGGCCCCTGTGTGATAACGTGACTCGTTAAATTAGGGAACCAGGTCAAATATATTCATAAGGCACGTTAAAAACAACTTGAACTGACCGAAGACTAAAATGAAATAAAGGCAACGGGGTAATTATTAAAGGACCAGCCGCCATAAATGGTAATCTGTCATATGATGAATGGATTGCATTTAATTAAGCCTGTAACCCTGTGATACGTTCAGCTCTCTGCAGGAGGCGGGGTTCAAACAACGGCTGTACTCTGAACACGGGCTGACCACCTCCTGAGAAATAGGCCCCGTTCTGCAGACCCCCTGTGGACGCTAACGTTATTGATGTTTACAAATTAAAATGTCTTTTTCTATGAAAAGAAAAGGTAGGTGTAGCAACGTGTAGAATCAACCCTTTTATTTTAAAGATAGAAATACAACGGCTGAATTCAAAGCATGTTGAAGAGTACTCCCCATTTTTCAGCATTGGCAAATTACAACATTCTGTCACCACTAATTGCAATTTTATTCTATTTGATTGAATTAGTTCCTAAGTTTGTAGTTAATCCTATTTAAATGTGCCATATTCCCATTTCAAAATGTTTTGTTCAGATTAAATCATAGTATAACAGCCTTACAACAACAACAACTCTGAATCGTCCTTTGTTCTGGTGCAAAAAAGCACATTTTTTACAAAACATTCTGAATAACTTGAGATTTATCAAGAAAAATAAGTGCAATTTCAACTATGTTAAGCTTCAGTTTATCATTTTCACAGTTTCATCAGTTTTTGTCCTATTGGGCTTCTTTGAGTACATGGTTATGCAATGTAGCTTCTTCAAGGATAATGAAAACACCAGTTCACAGATGAGGTGAATCAAGTCTGACCTAAATCCTGCTCACGAGACCTTAAGAGCAAGAATGTCTTGATAATGCAAGCTGACGCTAATAAGCTCATGTTCAATATATTTGTGTTTATCCATTTTGTTATTTGTGTTTATCTGCTGTGGGGATGACCCCATTTGAAAACATGACATGGCCACACCTGTTGTTGGTGAACAACTCGACCTCCCCTCCCTCTGAGAGGGGGGGGGTCAGCTCTGCTTGACCTTTCCAACATGTTGCTCTGTGCGGCGACAGCGATTGTGGGGGGGGGGGGGGGGGGTGGGAA
>JAFBJT010109194.1:16468-28910 GCA_016785325.1 Chascanopsetta lugubris
AAACAAATCAAATATTGATGTTTTACCATTTCACAATAATGATCTCTGTGCGCAAACAAATCAAAGACATGTGAACATGACTCGAACCTCAACCGACTTAAAGGTGTTTTTCATTCTTTACATTTTTGTTACTTGTCTCAATTAACCGATGAATCATCTTTGAGCACTGGGCGGAGTCAATAATTTTCCAGACGCTGTCTCACTGAGCCAAGACATGAACATCAAACACGTGCTTGACAACATCTTGAATCTCTGACAAGAACTAATATCTCTAAACAATTTGAGCGACTGATGATGAGTGAGATGGAAAACCTGACACCCGTTCTTCCCTCACACGTTATTTTCGGAGGAGTGAAGGATTTGATGTTGAATCTGTTCCCGCAGTCATCGGTGTGAGCGAAGCAGCGTCATCATGGAGTCGCACTGTGGCTCTGTGGCACCATGGAGACCAAAGTATCGGAAGTCTCTGACCCAAACCGACACTTATCAATTAACACCTTTAAAAGGTTCATTTAGTGATTAAGTGAATAATCCCCCCATGTCCCTGGCCCTGACACTGACCCCCCCCCCCCCCCCCCCCCCCCCCCCCCCATGGCCCTATATGTGTACTGGTAGAAATACCCTGTGACCCACATTACTGGATAAGCGGTTGAAGATGACATGACGTGACATAGTGAGAGGGGTTTTGTTTTTAGTATCAAAGCAGTTCATCGATATCAATCAAAAATATAAACTGTGCCAGGGATCTATTTTGATCGAATTCATAAGAAGACGCTTTCTTTGGGAAATATGCCAAATGAAATGTCACTTTTGATATTTCTCTGCATTTATTGTGTCTGTATGTGATGGCGAGAACAGGAGGTAAAGATTTTATACCTTTTTAAAAGTACTCGTGATGTGTTAAGATTGGTGAATTCGTAAACATAAAATATGCATTGGAGGTTTAAAATTGTTCTTTAAAAGAACAGCGCCTCTGCATATTTTTAGGCATGAAGGACAACCTGTTATGACAATAATGACCGAATACACTGCCCCTTTAAATCCTTATATCTAAGCAATACGTATCTCAGGCCAGGTCATTGTGCGAAATACATTTTACGTAAACTCCGGTACCTTTAAACTTTTGCATCTCCAGGGGACTTATTGATGAACTTGAACCTGATCATCACCGTGCGTCTGTGTTGACAGACACCTTGTAGCCGAAGCTGCCCCTTGTGATGCACTGATACGTTTGGAACCTCCGCGGTCTGCTCCAACATGTGCTCTTCATTCAAAATGAACAGACTGAATAATAATGGAGCAGGAGAAGGGGGGGGGAGAAAAAAATTCTAATTGTATGGAATCAAGGCTTATTTAGCTGCTGAAAGAGGACTTAAAGTGCTACAGCAGCCTCTTCAATTCACCAAATAAGGAGAAATGCTGATGAGGCGAGAAGCAGAGAAAGGCCCAAAATAAACTGTAGAGGGGATTCGGGCAAAAGCATCCAGGCTCACGATATATTAAATTACCATGATTGGGACTCGAGACGTGGTTGGAGCCTGTTTGAGAGGCTGGGGAGCCTCAAAGTAGAGCTATTCATGTCTGGGGAGCCGGGTCAATAGGTTGGGGAAGTTCACAGGACCTGCTTCTATTCTTATGCAAACGGGGCGAACAAGACCTAAAGCTCAGTGGGCTGGAAGATATAAATGATTGGACGATCATCTGCAGCCCTCCACTGTCTCTAACCGCGTGGTCCGGAGGTGGAGCGGCAGCGTGTGAGTTCGCTCCCAACATCCTGGATCCAAACGGGCCCCAACCGTGTTGTGATTGATTAGAATGAATAAATGTTAAAGAGCCAGTTTGTATAAGATTAAGATCATTTCCACATCAAACGATACAGAAGATCCAACAAATGTGTTTTTGCGATAATTGCCTGAATGTATGAAGTTTATTTTATTACCTCAACAGGATGAGTATCAGGAGGCTCTCTCTGTTGGAGGCGACCATGTTTTTTTGTTTGTTTTTTACAGTAGCCCAGAATGGAAAGTGTAAACACCTTTTTGAGCTTTGGTGGCTCCCATAGCTGCTCCTATACATTCCATGAGGAGCGGAGTGAGGTCAGATGAGGGCAATCCAGCGACAACATGCGACCCTGATGTTTATGCGGAAGCCAAACACACCTGTACCTTTTTAAAGGTGCAAGTGTGCAAGATTTGGCGACATCTAGTGGTGAAGTTGCAAGTTGTATCCATCACCCTCACCCTAGACTTCAGTTGTCATTAAAACTAAAAAAAAAATTGTTTAAAAACGTCCACTTTTACTGCTGTAAAAACATGGCGGCCTCCATAGAGAGGACCCGCTCCTCGTGTGAATACACATTAAAGGGCTCATTTTACGAATAAAACATTTAGGTGATTATGAATGCATGAAAATGTCAGAATGTAAGTGTTTTGTGATCTTTTTAGAAGGGACAAAACGGGCTGAAATCGTACACACTGTACCTTTTAATTGTCAGTTCTTTCTCTCGGATAAATATCACCCAGAGTGCATCAGGCTGAAGAATGTGGTGCCACGGGATCAGATCTGGTTCATTCATACCTAACAGCATATGAGGGCCTGGAGATGATTCATCCCGCTTTGAGTAATGTGACCTCCTGTGACTCCGCGCACAACACACAACATCCATTTCTATCTGAGGAGGAGTGGAGGTTGAGTGGATTCAAAGAATGAATGAATGAATGAATGAATGCATGCACGCTGAGTGTCGTGAGAGAGAGCACCTGCAGCCAGCGGCTCTTCCGCTCATCTCTGTCCGACGCCGTCCCACATGCATCACACACACAGTTATGGTGACGGGAGGGAAGTGCTGCTTTTATTCAACAAGTGCTGCTGACTGATGGTCACCATTTACCACTCACCTTTCACTGGGATGAGATGACAAACGTTGCATTGTCTGTGTGTGTGGGTGTTTAACATTCATGACAATGTGGCTGAAGAAAAAATGATCTGGAAAATCGTCCACATACACACACACACACTTACATACATACATACATATATATATATATATATATATTATATATATATTCTTCTACATACTTGCCTACAAACCCGCCACAGCATAACTTCATCTCTACATGTCACTAAAATGTGACTGACTGGAGCTTCTAAGTAGGGTTTATTGATTATGCAGCAGTGACTCTCCCATGTTGATAAATAGCCCATAATCAAATAGACCAACAATATCAAATCAAATCATTGATATTATAGGATTTCACAGTCATGATGTCTGTGTGCAAACACATCAAAGACACGTGAACCTGATTTGAACCTGAACTGACTCATAGGTGTTTATCATTCTTATCAATGACCGCACAGCTTTAAAGGTTCAGTGTGTAACATTTGGCTGCGGTTATTTTCACTTCAACTGACAAAAGTTGAATTTAAATGTTAAAGGTTTTGATAAAGTTGACAAAGGCTTTCAAACAAAGTTTTGTGACATATTTTAAATCCTTAACTTGACAAAGGATTTCATTTTTACTCAGAATGCATATCGGTATGTTTAAGTGGCCTTGTCAACAACAAATCATTTGTATTAACCCCAAAATACTATCATCTAGTAAAAGGTTTTCATCCAGTATTAAAGTTTAAAGGTGCAGTATGTAAGATTTGGTGACATCTAGAGGTGAAGTTGCATGATTACAAAATAATACATTCAGGTGGTTATGAATTCAGGAAAATGTCAATATGTAATTGTTTTATAATATTTCTAATGACAGAAATCTCACACACTGCACCTTTAAACCATCAACAGTAACTGAAAACTGAACCTGGGCTCTGGTCAGTGCATTAAGCCTTTTCAGACAGAGGATGATCATGTTGAGTGGGATTGTAAAGGGAAGTTCCTGAGGTCACGCTGAGTGAGTGAGTGAGTGGTCAGAGTCGTCTGGGGAGGACACACGTGCCTGTTGGCTTGTGCCGGGTCAGTTTGTGTCCTCGAGGGGTCAAAGGTCACGACGCCCTCAGTCCTGCAGCAGACTGACACTCTGAGCTGTCAATGCACGTGATCACAGACGGGTCTGACCAGTCTGGTTGTGCTCGATAGTCAAAGTGTGACGAGTTTACATTTGAATCATTTGTGCTGTTCATCATATGTTTGAGGCTACACTCGTCTGTTTCATTCAGTTTTCTGATTGTTAAAGGTGCAGTGTGTACGATTTTGGTCATTTATGTCACCTCTACAAATATTACAAAACAATTACATACTGATATTTTCATACATTTATAATCACATAGAGGTTTCATTTTATTTCCATTCCCCTAAAATGAGCCCATATTTTCATGAGGAGCGGGTCCTCTCTATGGAGGCCGCCATGTTTTTAAAGTATCAAAGGTGGACGTACTAAACATCTTTTGAGTTCTAATGACGACTGAAGTCGACCATAGGTTCTCCTGCATGTTCAGGAGGGTGAGGGTGAGGTGATGGATACAACGTGCAACTTCACCTCTAGAGGTCACCACATCTTACACTCTCCACCTTTAAGGTCAGGTGATTTAATTGAAATTGAGAGAAAAGTTAAACATTGTTTAACACTGTTTTCAGAGAGCTGTGTTGAGCTTTTGGGTTTCATGTGTTCATAATCAGTTTGAATAGCTCGACCTTACCTGACCCTGAGTCTGCATGATGCTGAC
The DNA here is from genome assembly GCA_016785325.1 of Chascanopsetta lugubris. Classification (NCBI taxonomy): domain Eukaryota; kingdom Metazoa; phylum Chordata; class Actinopteri; order Pleuronectiformes; family Bothidae; genus Chascanopsetta; species Chascanopsetta lugubris. The sequence goes on from JAFBJT010109194.1 coordinate 21,140, forward strand.
AGATACCAGCCTTTATTTCAGATGTGTCAATAAAACCATTTGAATCCGGTTGATTAAAGAATAACATTTCATTTCTCTAAATCTGAAAATGTTACATAATGTTAAATGTATGAAATGTATATACATGTGGATATATTAACTCTATAAATATCCCTCTTATTGGATATTTGACCTTGATGCTGGCACAGTGCTAAGCTTTAGCGTGGACTGATGCAAATCAAGGAGAGTGGATCAAATTGATTTTATTTGTACAGAATCAAATCATCACATATGATATTTCAAGGTGATTTACACATTTTATGAAATAAAGAAAACAACAGATACAAAAAATAAACAAGTTCAGTCATCACATATTTTAATCAAATATGTCTTCATGCTCAAAAGGGAGAATCAAGAAAAGAGACACTCATGGTACGTTTTCAAAAGTACGTGGTCAGGACAGAAACCAGTGGCATCAGGCTGCGTTATCATTCTTATTTCAGCACATTCCTCCAATTTCTCTATAAATCCATTCAAGATATTTTGTCGGGCAGGATTCTCAGAAGTCCGTCTGAGGAAGGAATGGAGGCGTTCTGTTGTTCGGTGCTGCAGATCAAGGGCTGAGGTCATCGCCATCACGCCGATTCGTCCCTGAAAAAGAGAAAACAAACAAAGGATGGGTCAAACTCAGCTCCGTAATTGAACCGTCACACACGATGTGATGTGTGTGCAGACGCTGTCGTGTGAAATCACGTCAGCGGAGGCGGTCGGAACATTTACGCTGCTCCGAGACGGGCGGGATCATCTGGGCCTCGGCAGGCAGAGTTCAGGCCTGCAGCCCAGCTACTGTCACATTCACCAGATTAGACAGAAAAAGGTTCCTGGACAATTTAATCCCAACGGGAGACGTGGTATGGTACCCGGTCGTCACCCCCCCCCCACCCCCACCCCCACGCCCCCAACCCCTGCCCCTCTTGTATTTACATCTTCTCTTTCTTCCTGCAGCCTCACAATAAGTCTCATGTTCTCTCATATCTTTTCCCACTGTGGCTGCCTCCCCCCTCCACACACACACACACACACACACCCACACACACACACACACACCCTCGCCCCTCAGACAGCATGTAGTTTATGCAAATGACCAGGCTTTCATGCTCACGGTTGAATGGGACCTTGACAAAATCTCTGTCCTCCTCTCAGACACACACACACACACACACACACACGAAAAACAACCTTACCATGATGTCTTCAACTAGAACTGTCATTTAACCAGACTGATTGTCTCAATTCCCATCTTTTGACTACATTTTCAGCACTAAACCAGCACAAAGGCATTGCGCCCAAACATCGAAGGCCTCAGCTTTTAGTTTGACCTAAAATACATGAAATTTGAGAGGAAGGAACCAGAAAAGAAGTGTGTGTGTGTGTGTTGGGGGGGGGGGGGGTGCTGGTGAGGGTGGTGGGGGGGGGGGGGGGGGGGAGGCTGGAAGTGAAGGTGAAGTGCAATGCTGAGAGGTGGAGACAAAAGTTAGGGTTTGGCTATGGAGGAGGTTGAAGTGTGTGTGTGTGTGTGTGTGTGTGTGTGTGTGTGTGTGTGTGCGCACGTGTGTATGTGGATGATGAATGTGAAATTCTTGCCGTTCCCAGGGTCTGCGAGGTGTCTGAAAGACCTGATGTGGGGGGCGAAGGGGGGCGGGCGGGTGGGAGGGCGTCTCATGCCCAGCTGTTAGGGGGAACCCCTCTCTCTCCCTCTCTCCCTCTCTCTCTCTCTCTCTCTCTCTCTCCCTCTCTGTGTCAGCCAGTGGCTTTCAGCAGCACATAGCCCGGCCTGTCGGACCTGCTGCCATAACAACGCCTCAGCCCCTCTGTCATAGTAACGCCATGCAGTCATGGAATGGGGTGGGTGAGTTGTGGGGTGGGGGGGGCAGGGTGACAGGATGAATGAAGAGTCCAGACATCTCTGGCCCTGTGAACTTGAACTTGACTGACTCGTCTGAACGACCGTCGAGACAGAATGGAAATCAGAGTCTCTGTGACTCTGTGTCTGAAAACCTGATGAGAACTTTACAGATCTGCTGTTTGAGTCGTGAAGGGGCCGACTCTTCAAATCCATTTTGTTTGGTTGTTGGTTGTTTGGATTTTTAAAACTTCCATCACTTTATTTACAAAGAGAAGGATTGAAAATGGATACATGGTGAAGGTGAACTTTGTTTTTCTTTGTGAATGTATTTGGGCCGAATTAATAGAAAACTAATACAAATGCAACGTTGAAAATTGTATTCCTAAATAAAATATCAATGCAAGATCAAATTAAACACATCCTTTGCATATTCTAATAAGATCGGTAGGATTAAAGACACTTCTCAAACTTTTCCCTCTTCGTTTTGCACAATGCACTGAAGTGTTTGCAGCAAAGTCAGTCGATATCTCAAGTATCAGTAAAAGCTGCGGCTGGATCTTCTGGGGTTGGTTCTGTCTGAAGTCTTTATTAAACATTCAGTGTTTAAACGAGTGTATCGGGCTGTAGAGGACCTGTGTACACATGTGATGTGCCTCTTCGCTGCCTGAGCTGCTCCGATCCACTCAACCATGGGAAAAGGGAGCTGTGAAAGGTCCCCTGTTGCTGCTACAAAGGCAAGAACAAGCCATAGCCAGATAATCGCATTTATCCCCCCAGATTAAGACGGGATCACAGTTGCAGTGTCTTTTTGTGGGGGGGGGGGGGGGGTAAACACACAAAGTCCTGCCATCAGGGGAGTTGGTGGTTTTTTGGGGGGGGGGGGGGGGGGGTTAAACACACAAAGTCCTGCCATCAGGGGAGCTCAGACTCGACACCTGCACCAGGTTCTGGGATCCAGAGTCTAGACGGACATGGTCTTACATGACTGTATGGGGGTTTAGTGCAGTGGTAGACTGGGTTTGTGGTGAAGTGCTTTCGACTGGTTCCTCATCAAAAACACACCTCAGTCTGAGCTGGGATGCGATGTGGTTTCAGAGAGTGTATTTTGTAATAGTTGTTTCATGTTGGCGTGAAATATTGACACAAATGTGAAAAAGTTTCTCACACAACTCTGTCCAATTCAAGTCAAATGCATTAAAATAGCCCCTGCGTTCTTAGATGAAGTTTAAGTTTTAAGTTTGTCTTGTGTGTAGAGTAATTTTTCTATACAAAATGTTGCACGTAAGAGGTTTGGAGCTAAAGGTTGTGATATAATCACACTGCCTTCAAAGGAGAGAGACAAAACTATATCAGAATTGGATGTAAATAGCGTTGGGCTCAAAAAGCGACAAAATGTTTTCGTCAAACCTCATGGGTTCATTTCATGTATTAAAACCAAGAACGTTCTCTACATTTCAAATTGGGTCTCATCCAATAGTATTTGTGTTCTATTAGTTTGTTGTTTTACAGAGGGGACAAGAGGTCACGGGTGAGTTTTAAGGCTGGTACATCTTCTCTTTCCTTAGTTTCAGTTTTAACATAAGACCACACACACTCACACACACACACCCATACACAGTGTGTGTGAGAGAGTGGCTCGCAGACATAAAGAGCCCAGGGGACAAAGAGGCAACTTTTCCAGGAGACAGCCTGAGAGCTGCAGTGTTAATGCAGTCATCTGCCACTGTCTGCTCCCCAGCTCACTGCACGCTCACTGCAGCAGCAGCAGCAGCCTCTCGCATGTGCAGTGTTGGGGCGGGGGGGCGGGGGGGGCAGGCGGGGGTGGGGGGGTTTAGCTAAAAAAAAAAAAGAAGGTTGGCAGACCTTTGTCAAGTGCCCTTTTCACAAAGCAGCCATTGTGGGGCAGAGCCAGGATCAGAATGATAATGTGGACTCTGCACGGCTTGTGTTTGCCAACAGGTCCTGTACAGCTGCAGTGAGACGGTCTGAGCTGCACTGAGTCTGTGAACCACTCGCGTCCTTTACATGTGCGTGTGTCATTCTGTAGGGCAGTGATTCGCAACTGGTGGGTCACGGACTCCTCGTCAGTGGGTCGTGGGCCTCTGACGGGGCAAGAAATCCTGTGCTTTTATTTTGAAAAGGATTTTATTATGCATCTTTCCATTAAATTAGTAAATCAGTGATTCTAAACTGGTGGGGGATTTGTGGGAATTTCTCCTGGAATTTCTTTGATCTCATTATTATAATTGAGACAGTCTTTACAGCTGACTGATTGTCTATCTGGATTTCTTTTTACTTTTAGAACATTCTTTTGATGGTTGTCCTCTGATTGAGATCAGAAGGTTTCACGTCTGATTGTTCGGCACTTTGTGATAATAAATAATTGATTGATCATAATTTACTCAGTGCCAAAGGAACGGGTCCTAAACCCTGAATGTAAGTTAGAACACCGACACTTCTGGTTCCTTCGCCTCAGAGATGATTTTTGAATTGTCAAGTGATTGGAATGGTTTTTCAGTGACAGGCCTGAGGTTAGTTCTGAGATGAGCACAAACCTCGGAGAACTGATCATTTATCATGCATCAGTACATGGAAATCTGATGAATTTGCAATGCTTGAAAAGCAGATTCGTTTCCTATTTATTTTTTGTATCTTCTCACTGACAGAAGTGAACAGTTTTACCATTTAAAAAATACGATAAAATAGTAAAAGTGTCAACAGTAATGTTTGACCACTCTCCGTTGTTAAACTTAAAGGGAGAAATGCTTCAATGAAGATCCGTCTACATTACATTGTTCAATTGATTTCTGTAAGTTTGACCAATATTTGGTAGATATCTGTGACAAAAAAAAACACATTTTATATAGAAATCTAACTAGATAGAGCATTCATATATATATATATATATGAATCGAAATATAAAAGCCACTTAAGTGAAGTGGAGTCTTGAGATTTTGTGGATGAATATAAGCCATAAGAAAACAGTTTTCATGATGTGAACACAAACTATTTTTCAGACAATATGATCTTAATGTCATATCATATCATCTTAATGTCTCTAATGTTTCTATGGAAGAACCTCAACCTTGCTTTAACCAGAAAAGAAAATTACAGAAAAAAGTAATTTGATCACAAAAAATGAATTATTTCATCCGTACTTTATGTTTCTGTTAAATTATGTAGATTGATGAAGCTGATGTACCCATCTCGTCTTAATGAAGACCCTTCGGACGTGTGTCCTTCAATAAACACATCTTCAGTATTAAAGGTTTCTGATGCATTTTGCAAAGTGCAGATTTAAATCAAATGACTACACCAGTAGTAAATAAACATTTCCCTAATGTTTTAAAATATTCATATTGTCACATTAAATCAGTAACAAAGTTGCATATTCATGGATAGATCGGTTATGAGAAATTGTGAGAGATTGTGTAAACGTGTGAATCCTGTTTTTATGTTTGTAATATTAAAGGTAAAGTTTTGAATTTGGTGCCATATGTGGAAGATGGTGGAGTTGCATCTTGTACTGGATTTCCATACTGGCCTTTGGTAATCAGTAAAACTCAAGTTGTTCTGGGTTACTGTAAAAACATGGCAGCCACTGTGGTGGTAGTTTTGGGAGGGGGGGGCAAAGGGCAAATTATATACATACATCCAGGTGATAATAAACAAATGAAAACATGCATGTAATCATTGCAAATTCCATTCCTGCCATTTGGAATCAAAACAATTTCAGCTAAATATTACACACAATTGTATGAGTATCCCTAACAGATCGGATTAAGTGTTGTATGGATGTAATTTTGTAATGGAGTAATTTTCCTCTCGGAAAAATATTGAATCATTTGAATACACCTAATGTAAACACGTGGTGACGTCACCCCATGTTGTTAAGTCTCCTCTCGGCGATGGAGGCTGATGAGGCTGCTGCGCCTTTAAATCTCTGCTCCCCTCCTTTCTATGCAATTATGTAAATGAGCAGGAGCTCGTGTGTGTCCTTCTCATTACAGACCTCAGCCCCTGATTGTTTCCTTTACTTTCCTCTTTGTGTCTCTTCGCTCTTTGTTTTTAACGCACCGCGGATTTTCTCTCCCTGCCGCACTAAACGTCGACGGCCTGGAAACCACCGCCCAAACAGGGAGCGATACAAGCCACCTTTATTCGTTTATTATTAATGATTTGGGTTTAGGTTTTTTTTACTCTGTGAAAGAATGGTTTGTTTCCCGCGCGTTTTGTTTTGTTTTATTAATGAGGGTCATTGTGTCCACACTGAGGATGAACACAGACACGCGTGAATGTGAGTGACAGGTCAACTCTGCGCTGAATGGAGTTAATGTAAATATTAAAAAAATGTAATCACTATTCATTCTTATATTATTATCACTTATATATCCTATTTTCATGGAGAGGCAAACGAAGCCGAGTCTTCAAATGTGTCATGCTCCGTGGTTCGAACCGCCAGTGTTCAGGGTCAGCATAACATGAGAATACAGGAGGGACGAAGGTGTTTCCTTGTTCTTACGTTTTAAATTGTGATGTGTTGGTGTTAACGTGTGGGACAAAGAAGCTGAATGGTAAAGAGATTTTTATCCAAAATATGGAATAGCAACATTAGCATCATCTGGAGGTTGAGGCCTTAACACAGCCCACGGCCTGATCATCAGTGTCTGGCAGGTTCTCCTAATGGTCTGTGGGCTATTGTCAAAACATGAATGTGTCTGTAACACTTTAATCATCTTCTGAATTTCTCTATTTGAAAGATGAAGACTAATTCGTTGATTAATTAAATGATTTTATAAGAACAGATTTTCAGATTAAGAGACGGTTGTTTTCGCCTTTAACCATTACAAAAAATAAATGATTTAACTTTCACGTTATTTGTCATCATTACATCATCCTCAGACTGTTTTGATTATTTCGTTATTATTACTCAAACGAAAACTGAGACTGTGTAACGATAGTTATTCAAGATTTAAATAATCAAATAAATATAAATACAGAACATGAAATATGACTTTTCATGGATATTTAAACGTTTTATACTAAAATAATCTTGACAATATTTTCGTTTGTTTGTTTTTTACAGTTTTCCCTTTAAAACATCTTCTTTTTTTACCAGCTCTTGTGCGGCTCTAACAGGTATAATTATGGACAATTTTAATTATTATTAGAATTTGGAAAAACTACCAAGCTCGACGCTTTTCTTCGTTTTTCTTGTATAATCTGTCGTTTTATGGTGGAAATGTATGTGATGATCATTTGTTTTGTGGAGATTCAGCTTTTCATTTACTCTGAGGTGAATAAATCTCGTCAGCTCGTGTTATCACTGCGAACTTCTATTTACTCGTTTGATCTGTGACCGTTCCCCTGCACTCTGACGTCACTGCGTTACACAGGTGATTTGACCTCCATCTTTAATCAAACCTCATGTCCTAATGATGACCTTTATTCCCCTGACTCACCTCCTACAGGCCTCAAGAAGGTGACGTCACTACTGCTGCACCTATACACTCACACACTCAGACTCTGGTGATACTAAAGACATGAGGCCTCGCACTTGATTAGCGCCAGATATACAGACGCCAGTGAACGCGCCACAGCTCCGAGCCAACACTACCATTTTACAGGTAGAGCAGGAGGCTCCGGCAAGATGGCTTCCATTCATACATGTTTTTACACACACACACACACACACACACACACACACACACACACACACACACACACACAGGAAATATAATAAATAAATGGTCCTATATCTGCTTGTGAGTTGAATTTGACTTCAGAGTAAATGTAAAATCTGCTCTGTAGTTTAAGAAAATTAAATGATACATTTTGTTTGAAAAAAGTAAAGATAAATCATAAATCATTAATGTAACCTTGTTT